>JAAAKL020006230.1:0-18268 GCA_010016065.2 Carybdea cf. marsupialis auct. non (Linnaeus, 1758)
ATAATGATGATGATGATGATGATGATGATGATGATGATTATGATGATGATGATGACGATGATGATGATGATGATGATGATGCTTGCTAGATAAATGTTGCTCCTTACTTACCTAGTCGCGAGCTGAAGAAACAAAGTTATAAAATCCTAATACTGGCTGCTCAGCAACGAATAACAAGCAATTTTTTACGTCAATACGAACAATATTGCTTCATTTGCGAAGTATACATTCCCTAGCAAGTACAAAGAACGTTTATTAACAAATCATGCGCCGAGATTCATACTGCTCATCACCTACTCTGCAGTTAAAAGACACTTTGTGAGAAATAATTATTAAAAATTATGTATTGGTAACAGAAGGACACATGTGGCAACGATATGAGTATCGTCCAACGCTTGCTATACAAATTTGCTAAATCTAACTATTGAGTATCATTAACATAGGCATAGAAATATAATAACACTTTATAGCTCGACTTCTTTAAGCTTTCCCACGCCCATTCATAACATTTACACGTGATAGATGAATTATTTACAGCTTTTGTGATGTTACGTGCACATAATGTCGGCAGAAAAAGAAATGAATGTTGACGTTGCACGAAGGGAATCTCTCAGAAATGATTCAGGAAAAATAAGAGAAGAGCTGATTTACACTCCTGGAAGGCTTAGTATTCTGAAGATCCACTATGACTGGTCTGTCTAGCAGGTCCCATCTACGTAACACTTAATTCATACGTAAACTAATAAAACACAGTATGGAAGAAGAAGCATAGAAAAAACACCTGGTCATCAGCAATATGAGAAGCAAATCAAGCATGAGTATCCCGAAAGGATGATTATAGAGATCATGTTAAAATGTTAGGGTTATTTCTATAGTGATAATGGTGATCTTAGTATACGACCAGCCACATAAATATGACATATTATTTTACCAAGATGACTTTAAGAAGGTCGAACTAAACGCCATAATGGTTACAGTCCAAAATAAACCACTTGATTTGAAGTTAAGTGTTCTCTAGTTTAACTTGACTAATATACGAGTAAGTCTTGGATAAATTTGTACAAAAGAAGTTAATGCCTTCTCCCATTTCTAACAGTACACCCAGCACGAGAACAATGGTACCTATAACACCTATGCTGCCATCTTTCGTAGAGAGACAAACTATCAACAGTTGGATATTCCGATTTCTCGCAACAAAGATTGCCCTGAACTTGGAAGTAGTGTGTACAAAAAGACGATCTCTAAGCAGATCACGGTGGAAATCAGCATTTACCAATCAGATAATTAACAGTGTAAAACCTGTATCACACTCCTAAATTATCATATTGATTGTACACTTTTTAGTCAGGTTTCATGCAAGCCCGGTATAATATTGAGTGATGTTAAAAAATTCCTTAAAGCGGGTTCTTTCTCTACAATCAAGCGTATCAAAGCACGCTTTCCTAATTTTCCTTCACAGGTAACTTTACCAATCTTTCAAAGACATCAATTGTCGGACATCATTTCGATGAGTACGATTATCAAAGAGCAAAGCGGAATTGGGAAGATTGTTTAATAATTAAAACGTCTCACACTCCTTCACACTGCATTATGAATGTTAAATACGAAATAACAAGATTTCACACTAAGGTCTTAGACATAAACCCCTGCACCGATGTGCAATATGTTAAATTGACAGTGAGCATATAATGCTCTAGGAGAGCACGTAGCTGTAACGTTAGTTGTATTATAACAGTCACATAAGTATTTGTATTTGAAATCATCAAATATTGCTAGCAAATTAGCGTAAAAGTAGTTTTACAGGTTCCAAAAACGTAAAACCGTACAGCCTGCAAGGCTTCGCCCGTGGCGCCCAAGAAGGGGTCCAAAGGCGGGGCCTTTAACCCTACGCCTACGGTGGTATCACACCGTGATCGCGTTCACCCCTTCGGCATAGATGTTAAAGGCATGTCTTACTTACTTCAGTCCAGTGTTGGGGAAAATGACTAAAGTTCTATGAGTGTTGTTGCTTCGTCGACATGGTAGTGGGAAGTGTCCCGAATTCAATCCAAACCAGTCGCAATAATTGATCAATTTTATCATGCACATCAATCAATTTATTTTGTGCAAAAAGGTGTAATCTATACACACGTAAGAATTTGCCTTAAAACATTAAGAGGAGATTCCAGCATGCTTCGATTAAATAATTCGCACTTTCGAAATAAAATGTGACAATATTGCATCAGGACCAACCTTTTTCACGGCAGTAGACACAGCAGATTCCATCAACTCGTCGCTATTGACCCATTTTAATTGCTCTTTGCTAACAGAATCCTTCCTGGTAAGTTAAAACAGAAACAGTATCAAACAGTAAGTAACGGTAAATCAATTTAAAAGTTACAATAAAAAAATTAGTTGTAAGTTAACAATACGCTCCTATATTGATTGCTTGCCCGGAAACTAATGTAAGTTACCCTTAGTGAGCCTGGATATCAGCTTGCAATGTGTAAACCTTCACGACCACACAAAACCAGCAGTCAGGAAGAGAAAGTGCAATAAGTACGAAGCAAATGTGAACTTTACAGTAGTGTACTATAATACCATCAATCTTCTATCTATATGCATAGAAACACACGATGCATTTGATTGTATATTTTACTGGCATAATAGCTGTTGTGGTTTTCTTGGATTTCCCTAGGGCTTGTTGGTTTTTTTTCATTTTTCTCTTGGATTCCCCTTAGATTTAGTTTTAAATTCTTCCAGGCTTTCCGAGAGTTTAGCTAATTATTTTCTTTATCTCTACGGCTTCCCCTCAATTTTGTAAATATTTGCAGTTCTTATGGTTCCCCGAGCTTGTTACCTCCATATTCCCTTTACGTCTCCCTTAAATTTGTGAAACCACGCAGTCATTCAGATTTTTCCTGAGTTTAGCTAATTTCTTTCATTTTCAATACAACTTTCCCTTGTTTCTGTGAAATTCTTACTTCACAAGGTTTCCAGGTTTTGTCTGAGTTAAACTGATTTCTTTCGTTTTCCCTTGGCATTTTCTAAATTTGTGAAAGCATGCAGGCTTTCAAATTTACCTGAGTTTAGCAGATATCTTTCATTTGTACAATGTCATTTCTTCCGTTTTGTGAGAACATGAACATTGTGGTTTCAGCCAGAGTTTACCAGATGTTTTTCATTATCTCTGCGACTATCCCTTAGATCTTCCGGTGCTCCCCCTCTCCCTGAATCTGTAGTTACCATGTTAGTTTGGGATCCATGTCAATCAACATACAGAATGAGGGGCAAGGTTCATAATCAACGAGCAAGCAAAACTTTCGAATCCCGGCCCCACTTTGTCCACGTAATAACTGGGTTTTTGCTTTTGTCACACGTGAGCAGTCGCTATTACCAAAGAAATCTCTAAAAACCCAAATAAAATTTAACCTATTTAATGATCAAGATAGTGAGACCTCTTTATTTCCGTTAAATGTGGTATACTGTAATCCATGGCTCTATTTATAATACTTAAATGATAAATTTGTTCTACTGTAAAAGCCTTAAAAAAGCTTATGGACGAAATAATCGGTGATAGCAAGACATTTATCATACTGGTTCCTAGTTCCTCGTTTAAGAATCTATACGCGGCGTAAACTAGAGAAAAGTGTCATGCTGAATAAAATATCTTTCTTAACACTAAGTGGAAAGAACTTACTCAAGAGGAACTTAAATCCTAAAAATAATACT
Source organism: Carybdea cf. marsupialis auct. non (Linnaeus, 1758) (assembly GCA_010016065.2). Classification (NCBI taxonomy): domain Eukaryota; kingdom Metazoa; phylum Cnidaria; class Cubozoa; order Carybdeida; family Carybdeidae; genus Carybdea; species Carybdea cf. marsupialis auct. non (Linnaeus, 1758). Next base: position 3,712 of record JAAAKL020006230.1, read on the forward strand.
ATAAAAAGTAGACTTGACCATCAACCTAAATTCTAGTACATACACAAACCAGTTGGAATTACCTTTGATTACCTTACATTATCAGAAGAGACCCAATTTACCGAATTACCATGATTACGTCACGTTACCTTAGGCTTAACTCACTCTCTCCAGACGTTATCAAGTACACATGATACGTGTGATGCCGATGCGAAAAGATATGAGAAACCTAAAAGAACGAAGGAAGGCAAAACCACTGATTAACCATTCCGTTCGCAAGTTCAAACTTTGGGGGACTCAAAATCAGACCAATTGCGATTGAAAAATTTGGAAGTGTAGTATATCTGAGTATTTCTGTATACTATGGTCTTTTCAGCATTTCGTATGAATTGCACCCTTTTATCATTACTTTATCAATCTAGATGTTTATGGAAAATGCAGTTGGGAATATCAATTGTATTCAATGCGGGTTCAAAATCATTAACATCTGGGGGTTTGCATACTATTCGGCTGTAAAATCAATGTCAGGCTTTCCAGTTTCGAGTCTCATGCGTTTCCTTTCTAAGCATAGCGCCGGCGCCAAAAACAAACCGTCTGCGTTTCCACAGATAAAATATCCTTTCTAACATAATCCAAATTTCACAACAATCTAAAATCAGTTGTATTGCATGGGTGATAATAAGTACCAAGTCATAAAAAAACAATTCGATACTACTCAGTGCAGGTTGTCAGGTGCATGCTCTTATTTTGATAACCGCATAGTGCCTCCAACAAATAAGACCACGTGGTTTCGAGGATTTTTATGGAGCCGAAAAGAAAGCACAATCGGATTACCTTGTTACAAGGCACCTTAATGTTTCAACCATTATAACTTTCAGTCCAACAACACCAAGCCATGCTACAGTACGAACAACTATTTTCAACACTTCATGGCATTGCATAATTCTACATGGCAAATGCAACCTAGTGCTATGAACCCTACTGATATGAATAACACTTGCTGTACTGTTTTTGTACAAATGAAACGTTTTACATTCTTGGTAAAAATATGCATACAAAAGTTGCAGTTACTGTAGCAAAATACCACTGTGAAAACGAGAACTGACAAAGGATGAATGAATGTTACTGACTGAAAAGACAGTTTAGAGAGCAGTAACACAAGATGAATATCTCTCACCTTGCCTAAATGGACAGGCTTGGAATATGTTCCTTCTCTAAAAAGTGACTTCGCCTGCGAATCAAGTAATCTTGGTTGGTTTTTGTTAACAGTATCATCCAATAAAGTAGAAGGGAACTCCCATAATCCAGCTAACAGACCTTAAAAGTTGAATCAGATATATACAACGGAAATGTAAAGTTCTCATAAATACTATTAACTAATATACCTCGGTAAAGGAAGGCATGCATGTTGTAGTCCATAAAATTGACAAAATTATCAAAGTAAAAAATTCTATGAGCGTCTCCTAGTTTAAAGGTTAACTCTACAATAATACGAAAGTAGGCGCACAAGTGAACGGGCAATTGACTTTGGCTAGTACGCGTAGGCACAAAATCCTTTTTTGGCATCCTTTGTAATTATGCGCAAGGATTTATTCTTATAGTTTTCATCGGTGTAGCTGAGTAAAGGAAACATGCAATAACACGTCTAACAAGCTTTAAACTAATTGTCAATTTGATTTCAGGCCGGGTACTTGTAGGTTTTCAATCAATAGGCATGACGTCAGCCTGATATACTGCTTTACAGCTACTCCTTTTTACATCTATAAGTGATATGCATACTTTAACACGTGAAGTCGAGATTCAGTCAAGAAAGCAGCGTAACGTATGTCACGTGGAAAACAAAAATACTTGTAGGTACATTCCTGCATAAGACAGCAAGACAACTCCTCAAAATATAGCATGAAACTTGAATTAGCACTGAAGTAGAAAGCGGGCAAATGTTTTACAGGGTCGAATACTGATCCTCCCCTAATTCTTTGAACCACAACAGTCGCATTGAAGTGCCCCTCGTGTGGGCATTCTTTTTGACAATTGACGAGATGCAGAAACGTGCTTTATATTGCCTTATCTTTCCTTTAATCCCTGGGGCTAGTATTTATTGAGATTTCTTCGAATCTGAATAAGTTTTAATATACAAGAAATGACGTCCGACCACAATTTTAACCTGAAACCTGGGAATGAAAGTCAGACGTTACGGCATCGCTGGCAATGACTGTCCAAAAAGAAAGAACAATGGTCAGTACTGCACTAATTACTTGTAAACTAGTCTTGTAAGTGAAAAGAGTAGGAAACTGATACTTAATAATGCCTATACTTAAAATGTTTGGAAGCAACCTTGTAACGACTATGCTGGTGCCAGACGTCACACAAATGTTTCAGTAACCATCTGAAAAGTGCAATGTTGAAATTCTTATTTCCAATTCTGCTACAACAAAATCTTAAATAACCGCGCCTCTCGTCTTCCCTCCCTCTTCCTCTCTCCCACCGCTTATGATCACTAATAAGAAATCTTTGTTTCCCGTTCTGTATATGCAATCGTTTGTGCTTCCTTTACGATGCTCCTAAGTAACCATAATATTGCGAATTCCCCCACTAGAGCCCCTCGTTACTCCCAAGGTCTATAAAACACAGGTCATGACACTCCAATGACACAGCGAAACAAACGCATGGGCACCATTTTGGGGCCAGTTGGACACAGATTCACGTACAGTGAATGACCGTGTTGGTGTAGTGTTGATGTCGTGTAGCTAGATTTTTGAAGGTCTCAATAACAGTGTAAACGACTGTAACATTGTCAAGGCATAGACTTAGACTTCACTCGCACGGAGAACATAAATTTGCTGTTGTTTCTGCAAATTAGGTAGTCAAATTATGAGCCGAGTTACTGCCGCAGTCTGCGGTGAAAAGGAAAATTCATGTTGTGGATCTCCGACTACCACTTAACTCATGGATGGAATATCTTACTCTTTTGGTATAAACTATTGTCAGCGAGGATAATAGAATAATGTCAATATATATTCAGTACAAAATATTATCACCTTTTATTCCTTTGATGTAAGAGACAGTCACAGCGACTAGGAATTCCTTTACCACTTTACTGTTGATTTTTTCCTTGGATGCTAACTTAAACTCCTTGTTATTCTTCCGGACAGGGTGCTTAGGCGCCATATTACGCTATGAGCAGATTGAATCACAGTATTTATACCCGTTGAACTCCTGCTGTTTCCCCGGCTTTTCCTCAGTTGTAAACCATAGCATTTGTATGTTTTGCATTTGATTTGGATTGAATTCAAAGGTAATATAACTTAAGTGGTTGTGACTATTTTATGCAAGTATGCTGCAGTAATAATTTTAGTGCTCTTTAGAAATCACTTCTGATGGCAATTGTGCGTATGATGGTGATGACAATGTTGATGATAATGATTATTATTATGTTGTTGATAATGATGATGATAATTATGATGATTATTATTATGTTGTTGTTGATAATGATGATGATGATTATTATTATTATCATTATTACTTTGTTGTTAATAATGGTGACGATGATGATGATGACTATCATTATTATTTTTGATGTTGTGGTTGTTGATAATGATGATGATGATGATGATGATGAGGAGGAGGAGGAGGAGGAGGAGGAGCAGGAGGAGCAGGAGCAGGAGCAGGAGGAAGAAAATGATAATGCACGTGGAAATCGTACTAAGTGTGATTTAGATGTTGATAATGGAAGTTGTTGTGATACTGACACTGTTGGCGTAACTTCATTTCTAGTTGTGGATGTTAAACACTCCAATAGGAATGACAACATTGATTGGATAGAATTTGCTATGTGGGCATTTTGCACATTTGTTCTTATTGATGAAGATGGCACTGACTCCTGGGTGATTCTGTTTCCACTTTCTACCTCTTTTATTACTTCTACTTCTTTTATTGTTTTTGAATTCCCAGTCTTACTACCATGAACTGCCTCTGCCTTCAGTTTTTCATTTAACTGCCTCTCATAAATCACCTCGAGATTAACAAATCTGTTACCAATTTCAGTCATGATGTTATTACAAGATGGTACATCCAGCTTGTTTAAAGTTTCTTTTGTCTGAGTGACCAGTAGATCTCTTACTCTCTCTTTCTGATGTTTTCTAAGAGACTTAAATTCCAAAAAAGACCTTTGAAAGTTATTGTAGATCTCTAACTTCGGAAAGTCAAGTCCTCCCTTTGACTCTTCGATTGGTCATAAAAAATTTGAGGCCAAAGTTTACAAACAGGTGCTCTAAAATTTCCAAGACTGACGTCGTTCACATAATTAATCCAGTCTGTAAAGGTATCCATGCACCTTTCCGAAATGAAAGTCCTTGGAAAAGTTCAATACATAATTCTAAATGTGATTTGCAATCACAATAACACGCCTGGTCCTCTGGCGCCATGGAAGTTTTTATATCACCACTGTTCATTATATCAAACCATTTATTTATTGTTTCAAAGAACCGTGCTGTGGTTACTTACTTGCTAGCTTACCTTCGCTGATGGCAAAATAAAGTGCTGATGCTGTTGAATGACTTCACAGTTGGGAAGCAAGTGTCACCCGTCATTGTTGAAAATGATCTGGATTCACATGATTACTTGTTAGACGAGATGCAATCCTGAAAAACTGTTTACACTGACTGACCTTCAGTGAGTTCCTTTACAGGTTGCAATGCCACTTTGTTAGTTTTAAGGTCGTTATTTTAAGCAATGGCATCAGGAAGGAAAACATCCTATCCAAGGAGGCAATTTCTGACACTCTTAAGCAAATGTGGGGCATCAGCAATGGAATACTGGTTTTGGTCATCCTTGATAGGATGAGACACTGCATTTTGGCTTGAGTCTCTGGAGACCTTGACACCAAATTCTCGCCAAAATGCCTGGTTATTGCTTCCCATGTCTGAAACAACTGCCATCACTGTCAGTCCAATCTTAGCAGCTTCCTGTATAACCATGACAATATCATTCACATTTGAGCCAAATATTGAGTTACCTGTAAAATAATATGCACACGTCTGCTTCCATGGTGTACAGAGGCCTTTCAGCATGATAGCCAATCCATGTGTGGCAAGCTGGCCTTTCTCTGATGAAAGTACCTCAGACACCCAACCAAAATATCTCTTCAGAGACCTGTCAAATTCAATACCCTCCCGCACTGGTATTTCATCCAACATAAGGGAGCAGAACTTCTCCGACTCATTAAATTGTTTAGCCTGTACACTAGGCCAATAAACGACCTTTGGTAAGACACCTGGCTTGAACCGTATTGTTTGTACCCTCTGACAAAGGCATCTGTATGTTGATAAAGGAAATTTAAGTCTTCTTAAGCTCTCATATCCCTCATTACCAGCTACATATCTGATTTGCAGTACTTTCTTAACTGTTGCCTTGCTCCAGCGAACACCTTTGCTACTTATGAACACCTTCTTGCATAACACACTGAATTGGTCCTTTGTAAAAAAGGCAGCCATAATTTTTCTGCTTCTCTCAATTGACTTTTAATCTTACTAAATTCCCTAGTTCATTGTCTCTTGTAAGCAAGCAGTGACGTTACCCGGCGTATCAGTAGCCTACAACAATTTGGTGTCTCTTTTTTGGTGTTCTGCTCCCTTCCTTTTGCATTTGCAGAATCAGCCATATTATCCTGGCATTGCTTCTTACCATAGTTGTGCTCTGAAATCAAAACGGCTTTACTAGCACATTTTGTCTCTGCTCTTTGGTACTTAAGCACTCGTCTCTTTGACAGTGGCTTTGGAGGATTTAAATGGTTAAATATTGTTGGAATTGCACTTTTTCGAAGAAACTTTTTCCCATCCCATTTTTAAAAGGTTCATGGCAGGGGTTTGCTTACCCAAACCAAATTTTAAAGGACGTGCAAGCAGGCAACGAATGCAGCAAGCTGTAAAAAAATGTTTGGTTATTTCTGCATACCAAAACTGGGTATGAGCTTATTAGTTTACAGAGAATTCATTTAATTCCATTAGCAATATGGTGCATGGAATTGTAACAAGGTTATCGTGATATATGCAGGGGAGGTAATGAGGAACTACTTGTCCAGTAAATTGGCTCTGGAGGGCCTAACAAACTTAAGGGTTATTCTTCTTAATGCAAGTTTTCTTATCAAAATTTAGCAGAGGCAGAGGCAGAGGCAGAGGCATGTTTTAAAAGTACACCAAACGTACATTGCACACAATGTGAGTCGAATGTCCAATGGACATTATCACACCTTCAAAGATTGTATTGTCCCAGTTCTCAAGAGCTGTACACCCCTCTAACTCCAAAACACACTATGCTCCCCTGATTAAACATCTGGTAGTTATTTAACACAAGAAAAGAAGTTTAAATGTATGATATATAAAGAGCAGGGGTGTACCCTGTACTTCACTTAGAACAGTTGTAAGCCAGCCAGCCCCCTTGTGGGACAGAAACAAGAGTCATGAAGGGCAAACAAAAGCTGTAGAGTTGCAAACTCCTACTATTTGGACCCAATTCCCCGTTCAAGGAGTACCATTATTCGAATTCTGTCACTGATCACTGGTAACACAAAGCCGAAACAATGCAGCATATAGGGAGGCAGGAAATACAACATAATAGATCACTTGCTACGTCGGGGCTAAATTGACGGGGGCCAGCTGTTTAAATATTAATTCCACTGGTACTCTCTTCACTTAGGCAGTTTTACCAATCGATGCAGTGTATTAGCTCCCGTAAATTTTAGCAATACTGTTGCACTTGTGTTGGTATCATAATGCACCGTACCGGTATTTTATCACTGTATATTATGGATAGAAAGTAAGCACTAAGTATTAAGTTGCCTTCATTAGGTTATTTATATCCTATATTACTTGTCCTATAAGTTTCACTTTACTCAGGCTACACTTTAAGTAAGAGGAGGAAAGAAACTGAAGTACTCCATCGATGCTTTGCTTAAGTGTCAAGCTTCATCTTTGGATTTAATGGACCAGATCATGCTCTCCCTCAAGACCAGAACAGAAATAATGCATTTATAAAGTTAAGTGCAGATGAAACAACAACGGTTAATTCTCAAACACATATGGTTCGCATTGTCACTCGCAAATTTTACTTGAACCAGACGGCTTCCAATCATCGCGTCTAATACTTTGAATCCATTTCTTCCGTCTCTCGTCGTTCCTCCGAAAAGCGGAATAATCTAAAACCCTTTTCACTTCGGTTAGAACCGAAATGGACAGCACGACAAGGCATTTCCCGAAACTGAAGGTATTGGATCTGCCTTGATATTCTTGCAACAGAGTCATGACTTGAAATAAATTTTAGTTTGGCTTTTTCGAAGTTTGTAAGAAATTTGACTCTCGCGGGAAATGCTGTTCACAGCAAAGAGGACCCAAAATGGCGCCCAGTCATTGGTTGTGACGTCACACACGGTTGAGTGTCATGACCTGTGTTTTATAGACGTGGTTACTCCTGGTCCTGCGTTTAGAATGCTATGGTTACTAATCGACATATAAAACAATGGTAAATAAAGCAATATTGAAAATTAATATTAAATTTAAAATTGGGTGCGGGGGCATAGTATTTATGTGATTAGTTTTGCAATAAAAGCTCTCTCCTTTACGTATTTCAATCTCAGAACTCTACCGTAAGGCGTCACCTCAAGCTACACCCTTCCTAAGGAGCACGTATACTATTGCATATAATAGCAAATACAGCATTTGAGTCTCTTGGTATGTAATGAGAAGCATCACCCTCTGGTCATCAGCGTCACCTTTAAATAGAAAGGGCCCACTCCACTACTCTTTTCCATCACAAGTATCAGGACTACAATCAGGCTGTTTTCCTTGGTATAACTTGAGCGCAAGGAAAAGAGATATGATTAAAACACCTGTTCAAACCCAGTTTTTCAGTACTGAATTTATAAAATTCCAGTTTGCTACCTTTCATGATAACTACACAGGTTGTTACTACAATAGTGTGGGACAACCCTATGAAGCGTTAAACTGATCGAACGTTAATACTTCCCTTGATATATGTATAAGGCTTTCTAATTATCGTATCATACTGCAAAGGAAAGAACATTACTATGATTTGATAAAAGCAGGGTCTTGAAACTAAAGATGGATTTTTCAGGTTAAGAAAAGTTGAACAATTTACGGCATCCAATGGTCGATAAGGGCAGTTTGTTGTAATACTTGTCGCTTGGACTTGAAACCTGAAAATTTCCAAAACATTTTTGAAGTAACATGGAAATGAAAGAAATAGCAAAAACCGTGTCCTTGTCTCACAGTGCCATTAAAAGGCAAACGTAAATCGCAACCAAAGATATTCTAAGCATAACCATGTTCTTGTGATGTTCTTGCTTAAAAGCGGCCATATCAATTAAAATACCTGCAGCCACCTTTCATAACATTTGTAAACATGCTTACAAATGTTGACTTAAAATTCAACAAAACTCGCTTACCTGTCTGCGGTCTCTGACGTAGAAGAAATTTTGCGTTGGAATCTTCAATCTGTTGTTTGTATACACCTACAATAAATTCTTCATCTTTAGCGGGCTTTTTCTTTGCTTTCCTTGGGTAATTTTCAACTCCTAGCTTCGCTGACCATGGCTCATCACTCGGTAAACAATATGGACAATCCTCTATGTCACTAATTTCATCAAAAACTATGCTGTTACTGTTTGAGTCCTTTTTCTTAGCAAGTGTATCCAATGTGTTATTGATCTTCCTTGACCACGTTTGGAGTCGGTGGTAGGCTCGGCAATACTCTGCAACTGGGCAAGACCCACAAGCAGGAGACTTAGGTGTGCAGACTGTTGCCCCCAACTCCATCAACGACTGGTTTAGATCCCCTGGCCTTTGTGGATCGACCAAATTATTGGCAAGATCCCTAAGAATTCAAAAGGAGAAAAGCAACTGAAAGACCAAGTCAAACTCCAGAAATCAAGGAGACAACATAACACTGGCAAATACAGAGACTTAAAGAGAACATTTTTGTAAAATTAAAGACAGTCATTAATAATATTTAAAACACAAGGCATTTAAACAAGGAGCAGGTCGTGTCGGGTACGTGAAATTGCAATGGCTCGTCAAACTGTACCTATGAGGCACAAAGTCAACATCACTGGATGACCTTTAGCTCTCCGGAACAAAAAATAACACAGATAAGAACACAACGGTAATGGTCATGAATTGTGTAAAGAAAGATGGACTGGAATCGCACTCTCTTCTTAATGGAAGCAAATTTCTAAATAATTTAATTTCTCTATGAAAGCAACATCATCCTGCTAATAATACATTATGAAGCAAATAGCTGTGTTCGTGACGCGCAACACAAGAAAACATGCCAGTTTCTTCTTGTTCTAAATACTTTCCAAACACAAAAGTTCTTCAACAGACGGTATTGCTCTCACTTCTGCCATTTTCGGATGTAAATAAGTTCGCTTTTAGAGGAAGATGAATTTTTCGCCGTTCGTGCTAAACTCTGTTCTCAATCATGGTTTTACCTTATATTCTCGTCAAAGAGTATTTGTCTGTTTTCTAAAAAATTACTTTCATTATTTCTTTCATTTTTAGACTAGTAAAAATCACACCTTAGTACTAGTCCGGTGGATCTGTCTTGAAAAAGGCCGAAACAGGGAAAACAATGAGACAAAGCTAGCTCGAACAAGCTTCCAGCGACTAACAAAAAAAATGTTCTCTAACCTCTGTACTCATGTGGTGTCGGCCTAACAAGAATCCTTCATCTGAGGTAAGTTGCATTCGAACGGAATGAGTGGTCTATAAATTTATTTTTTCCGGCTGGGTACCACTTTATCAGGGCACCTTCGCAGACCAATCAAAGCCTTGTAAAGCAATCATTGGGAGAGCTCGTTTTGACATCAATGTGGAATGTTCGGACGTAAATGGCACAGAAACTCTCATAACTGGACTTGGGTGCATTGCAAGTATTGCACCCACTCGGACACAAAATCGGCTAAAATCCATGTTACTTTACTTACCTCCCGAAACGGTAACATTCTTCCGATAGTTGACAAATTATGCAATCGAAAACGACACCTTGGGGCAAGAACTTACACTGTCCAATGAATGGGCAACAACTTCATCTGGCCAACATATGATGATGGGCTCAGAGAGTGCTTTGTATCCCTGCACCCCTGTACCCCATTAGCAGCCGCCCCTGTACATAGTACTACTGCATACGAGGCTAATACTGCTCGATTTCCTAACCCTAGATTTGCCATCCACGTACCCATCTGATGGTGACATTCAGGCAACAGCTAAGAAAATCATCAAGGCAATTCGCAAACGATAACGGGTATAAGAAAAGATGGCCTCTGATACTCCACTCACCAAAATAATTCGGTTGTGCTCTGTGACGCTGAGTCACCGCCGATTCCACGAAGTCTTGAGAAAACTCGAATAACGTTTCCATCAACGACACCAGTAACCTAAAATATAAACTTCTTTAAGTAACAAAGGAATACTCAGGAAGGGTGGAATCAGCGACAGACGTGCTTCCATCTACACATGAAACCATTCCTTACTATTTCTAATTAAAGAAGGGATAAAAATATAAGACTTTAAAGCTGATTCGCGAGCGACGCACAGATTTTCATTTACACGGTAAAGTTACAGAGAAAATTTACGTCAGTCTTAATACGCTTCAAAACTCTACTTGATGGCCAGCTAACTGCTGGCAATGCTTTAACCTCTTAAATGTAACATGGACCTAATAAGGATAATATCATAGGCACTTCACCTCTCCCAAATAAGGATATCGACGTATATCCTTGACTGCTACAATATGTAAATGAGACAGTCATCTCCGAACGAGTGCAAACACCGAGCAGGGGGGTAACCTTGCTATCACTGAGTCGCTGCCTTCAAGTTCAGATATCTTACAGATTTCTCACGTCTCATTCATTGTCCTCATTGCCTAAAGAAGAATATTTGACTTCCTTCCATTGATCTTAAGTTGTTGCATAAATGTCTCCGTACAGAATGTAGCTGAGCTCACTGGAACTAGGAATGCTTATGCTTTCCCCGGTACTTCCAGATCTAACTTCACCGGCATGATTGCCATCACATGTTTGGGGGGCCCTACCAGGCTGTTTACATCATTTGTTTCTGAATTGCTACTGCAGTTTACAAACGCTTTTTGTATAGGTGGCTCATTAGATATGTTGTCATCCTGTCCGTCGTGTTGATAGCTAACTGCATAAGGTGCACCTCCTTGCATTCCTGGCATGTGGACTTCCTTTAAAAGTCTTTGCTCCTGTGGTTTGAAATGAGACTGTTGAAGCACAAAGTCTTCGCTTTCAGAGTGTCAATTTTCTGTAGGTGAAGTTTCCTGATTTTCGGATGCTGTGTGATTCTCACCATTGCACAAAATGCATGGCTGACTGAGTGACTTTTGAGATTGTTCTTTGAACCTGTACCAGATGCTAATTTTTTTTTACTTTCATTCTATGCTTCAATTTTGTCGTCGTAAGACAGGATTTGATGCTGCTTTTGCTGTACCCTGTAGAAAAACAAACTAAGATAGCAAAGTCCACATGCTCAGAGTTTTCTCCATTGGTTCACAGACCAATAACGAATATCTATCAAGCCCATCCACAGCATCTGCTTTGTTCATTGGCCAATGCAGTGCTCTATTGACATATTCTTACGCAATTTTGAGCTCAACTCCTAATTTAACTCGCAGCAGGAGTCTTGCGTCGTCTATTGAATTCCTGACAAGCTCTTTAGTATATTGCTTTAGAAAATGCAATTTTTCTGTATCGAGAAAAGGTCTACTGGCAACTCTGCTCTCAAATAACTAGATACAAGTGCGATATTCCATTGGTTTTCCCTTAATGTTGAATTTCGGACAATGGAAAGAACTGGCTCTGTTTTTGATCAACAGTCAACTGAGCTAAGCGCTCTTCGTTGGCTGCATTGTGCTCATTTGTTGAATCAAGTTAGCAAAGATGCTTTTCTCCATTTCTGAATTAATTAATCCTTTGCGATGTATAAACAGAATTGTACTTTACTGCCGAAGGATTAAGACAAGAGCTGATTACTTGAGGGCCCATATACTGATAGTGATTCTAAGCAGGTGTAGACTCTGGTGGTTTTACAATATCTCCCGTGGTGGCTCCAAACAAATGTTCAGAGTTGATTGGGTCCACATTATCAGAAAAAAACTGAAGAATTATTAAGTACAGAATCCTTGTGAGAATATATAGTCTCTAGTTCCTTAAATAACCTAGATATCTCTGGGGCTGACCTGGATCTCTCAATGGAAGCCAAGTCGACATCTTTTTATTGATCAAGAACCTTGACCTTGGCACTTGCAATGCTCTTTCCATATCCGCTGGTGAACGAGCTTTTAGATTTAGCTAAAGGCTTCGCCTTTCGTTTTCTTCATTCACCCAGGTATCTATTTAATTTTTTAAGCTTTACTGGCAATAATCAAGTTGTAATAGAATATCCTACGATCATTATCTCGGTCCTCTTCCGACAGCAGGGCAGTATATTCATCATGTAATGTAAGGAAACTCTCAAAAGTAGTAAGCCACATAGTAAATTCTGTCCTGACAAGCTCAGTATGTCATCCGGTACCAAATAGTCGAATAATATTTACCTAATTCATACAAAGTTCATCTGGAAATCCCTTTAACACCATTTCCTTTACCTCCTTTGAATTTCCCGGTCCCTTTTCTAATGATTCCCTTATCCTGTGTACTAAATATTTCATATCAATCAGCTTGTTGCCATCAATTTACGAGATGTAATCATCTCCTCGATCTTTTACATGATCGCATTTCGATAGTTATATAACCCCTTGGATTCCACTCGAAAGAAATCCTCAGACACGTTACGTCTTCTATATGACGATTTGATACATTAATCTCTATAAACAATTCAATAACCACAGACTTCTTCAAGGACGACTGACGCTGACGTTCTTTCGGCCGAAATAGAGACAAGTATAAACCTGGCGGCGAAATCTAAATCTTTACATTCGATCTACTCAAAGTAGCATCCTAACGACCGATCATCGTTCCATCTATAGTATTAGAACTACCTCGTTTATCGCACTAATTCCTAAACCTAAGCTGATTACGATCCTACGATCCTGTTCACTGCCACCGTTCGTTTACATCAAAGTTAACGTAATGAATCTACATCGATGTTCTAAGATAAATACACTAACTGGTAAGTACCCAAAATGAACAGCTAACGTCTATAGTATATGTTCAAGGTTTCAACATTCATGGTTTCAACACTCGACAAGTGAAGTTTTTAACCGAAAGAATATAAATGACGTCTGTTGTTGAGAAGTGTAGTTTGGATCTTACTAAACCACTGACAAATACTTTCAGACAATTATATGTAGGTGGTAGAAAATTGAAATCAAATCGAGAAACTATTTGGTGAACCCATCCCTTGCACAAAACTGGAAATAGGTATTCAAAACACAAAATCTATAAGGGCAGCTTTGGAATTCCGACTTTTCAATAGTTACTTCATTTTAAAATTGGATCACGCAACATCATATTTTGTCAACGATGATGTGCTTCTGTTCCTTACAACTGCAAAAATCGGTTTTTCAATCGAGAATTATATTTAGAATTATAGTTACCTCGTTAAATGCTATAGAGGCAATTGCACCTATGCAGGGGATAAAATGAGAGCATAAGAAAGATATAATAGCTAATAGCAAATCGATGAATATAAAACGTATCCGAAAGAAATGTAGCTAATACTGAAACAATGTTTGGGCTGTTCTTCGGTAAAACAAGGTGTAAGTAAAAATATTGATCTTAAAACAGTATCATCTCACGGATATAATTGCTTGCTGCAATTGCACCAGTAGGTCACGAGTTTCGGTTACGCAGCATCCTATAAAGCAACATCTTGACTATTTCATTTTCAATTGTGGTATTTGGGAGGCAATTTCATGTTATGAAATGGCACGTCAACTTTACTTTCGTGTTCATATTTCACATAAGCTTACCTTCATCGTCCCAATATTTTGCAATTTATATTTGAATAACTCAGGGATATACAAATAGCAACTCAAACACAGTTTCACTAAGGCACAATACCGTATAAAGCCTTTAGTATAGAACAAGTAAAGTTTTTGCATAATTCAACAGACTCATGTGGGACACAACTAATATTCAAAAAACTTTGCATCGTTACCTAGTCTATGTCAAAGTAAATTATGATTATACATGACCTTGGTGACTTTTCAGGAGGACCTGATATAAGCAGCTATATCTGAGAAAAAGAATATCAGACTTTTGATAAAATATATCACCCATCAATTAAAGAAGAACACTCACTAGGGGTCAAATTTTAAAATTTAAGCTATGTGCTTACTGCAAACTAATAATTTTTATAAGTACGATTCCTTAATCGGTATTCAAACATTACCACAACAGTCTTAATGTGTTCTCCAACAGCATTGTACATGAGCCAGAAGTATTGGGAAACATACATTATTAAAAGAAAATATTACGAAAAACAACTCAACACCACCCAACCAAATCCCCCACCCCCTACCCCCTCCCCTTCCCAAATGACGATCA
>JAAAKL020006231.1:0-18268 GCA_010016065.2 Carybdea cf. marsupialis auct. non (Linnaeus, 1758)
TCTGATTCAAAGGGCAAGGACTACCTCTGGATTTCATTGCTCTGACAGTGCTTGTAATTTATTGATACATTGGAGGATTGGAATCAAAATCGACTTGCGGGAGATTAAATCGGGGAATCCACGATGGCATAAGATAATGAAAAGCTGGGCAATGTTTACTGAAAACCTTTCGGAAATCATTTTTTTTGAAATAAGCTCGCTATTAGATACATTAAGACTGCTCAGCATGTCTATTAAGCATTTACTGTTCTTAGCAATGCAATAATGATAATAATAATAATAATAATAATACTTATTTAGCGCCTATCACTATTTATCGCTAAGCGCTTTACAGTAAGTCAATCTTAAAAGTAATATGTGCTATCTAATTAAAACAGTTAGTAAATAAATGTGTTTTGAGACTATGTTTAAAATACTGAACAGATCGTTGCATTCTTTATCCGATATGGTAGCCAGTTCCGAAGGACTGGTGCGGCAACTCCAAAAACTCTGTCTCCATAGGTTCTTGTACGAGAAATAGGTACAATTAATTGACTAGTACTTGAAGAACGAAGGACTCTCTGCGGTATGCACTGTGATAACAAATTTCTGGCATAGTTTGGTGACAGATGATTATCAGCTTTATAAGTTTACAGTAATAGCTTAAACTCAATCCGTTGACTTAATGGAAGCCAATGGAGTGTTTTCAGAACCGGAGTTATACTGTAGTAAGTATTGGTGACAGACCGAGCCGCAGCGTTATGTACATGCTGTAATTCATTTAGTAGGTTCGAGTTGACTCCATACAACAGGGACTTACAATAATCTAATTTTGAAGTGATGAATGCATCAACTAGAATTTCCGCTGATTCAGAAGTAAGGAATTTTCTTATTTTTGCTATACGCTTCAGCTGGCAGAAGGAGGATCAACACATAAATTGAATTGATCAGACATGGATATGTATTTGTCGAAAATTACACCGATATTTCTTGCAGAATTCCTGAACCATATCTCCAATGCTAAGAGATTCGCATTTCGTCTCATTTCCGTACTTCGAAGCTAGTACTAGTAATTCTGCTTTCTTCTTTATCGATCCATTTATCGATGACACAAACGTAAGATTCAATTTGTTCACAGCGTTGCCAGTTTTTGCCTGAGTGGTTGGATGGAAAGTAACATAAAGCTGTATGTCATCAGCATACATGTGAAACGATATTCCGTAATCGCGCAAAACATTTCCTAACGGAGCAGTACATAGAAGGTACAACAACGGTCTAAGTATTGATCCTTGCAGTAATCCGCAATCTGTATGTGTTTGTGAAGACCAAACATTATTCAGAAATAAGAAATGTTTGCCTTTGGCAAGGTAAAAGCAAAACCAATTCAATGTGTTTCCAGTTATTCCAAACCAGTTCTACATTCTAAACAAAAGGTTGCTATGATTAACTGTATCAACTGCAGCCGATTGGTCCAAAAGGAGCACGATAACCTATTATTGGTTGTCTACGGCGCAAAGGATATCATTTTGTACAATGTAGAAGTGTAGTCTCTGTGCTGTGATGAAGTTTATACGCGGATTGGTAGATTTCTTGAAGTTCATTGACAGCCAAGTAATTCAACAATGGAGAAGCTACCATCTTTTCTGTCGCTTTCGAGATTAGACTTAGATCTTATATTGGCTTGAAATTTTCATACTCTTCAAAATTTAGAATATGCTTCTTTTATAGGGGTACAATAGCCGCTCACTTCACCTTTTCGGCCACTTGAGAGTTCTACAAAGAAAGATTTATAAACTCTGTCACAATAGGTGACAGAATATCCACGTTTCTAATGAACACATGTGCTGGTATAGGGTCAAGCTCACATGACTTTTTTGATAAAGCTGCGGTAAAAGACACAGTAACTTCCTGGGAAACAGGAGTTAATTGACTTAATTTCGATGGAAAATGAGACAAACCATCATCAAAGTCATCTTCATCAGAGAAGCAGGAACTTATTTTTTGAAATTTTCTCAGTGAGAAAATCAGCAAATATATTTGCGAGTTCTTCCGTCGAGGTACATGACGGGGAGTTTACAGATTGTTTACCACATAGTAGCTTATCGATGTAGTGAAATACATCCCTCCGGTTAAAAAGATTTGAGTTAAGCAAAAGACGAATAGTAGCTAGCTTTTGTATCATAGATCAGTTTAATTACGCGCTTACATAATTTCATGCAATCTTCCTTAACCGAAGTTGACTGCTGACGACGCCAGCGACGCTCCAGTTTACGGCGTAAGGTGTTCTCAGTGGTAATTTCTTGCGTACACCACTCGAAGCATGGATGGATCGTAACCATGCGCAATCGTAATTGTGCATGAAGATCTAAGATTTTTGATGATACTCTATTGTAATTGTCAACCGCTTCAACAAATTTGTTTATAAAAACGTTAGCAAACCAGAATTTGCAATGTCTTCATAAAATTTGTCGAAGTTCATGGATTTAAATTTTCTAACTGGCAAGATGCTTTGAGTATTCGGAGGTTTCGTTTTTCTAAGTGATAATTAGGTCCAGCGTGTGATCGTCTTGCCACGAATCCATGATTTTTGAGACTATGCATATCGTTTAAATTTAGAAACAAATCAGAACGATCTGGAAAAACAATAAGACTATCTTTCCTCGTAACAGATCCGAATTTCCTTAAAAATCTGCAGTCCTTCACTCAATTTGTAATCCAAGATGGTTGATGAAAAAGCTTTAACAACATGATTAATTAAAAGTGAATATTCCTGTTTAAAATCCTTTAAGAAACGACCCAAAACATAAAGTCAATAATATCCAAATAAAAAAGAAATTAAGAGAAAGCTCTGTATAAACAGCAAAAATCCACAAAATCGCAAAACTACTCTGAGTTTCCTGTTCAATTGTCTCTTTAAGTTCTGTATTACTTCAACTATGTTTAAATATTATCATTTTTGTTGCTATTATGTTTACTTTTATACATCAAGAAAATTATTATTTTTAACTAGTTATTTAAAATAGTCTTCTTATGTCAGTTTCTTGGTTTACGACTAGCAGTTCTCTTTTCCTTCAGCAGACGTTATCGTAAACCTGAATGCTTTATTTTCACGAGTATGTTATCTTTGGCGGTCATCCGGATAATCTGATGCAGTACATGCTGTAAATGAGTGGATCACCAGTTCGTGTCCTGAGGGTGACATCATTTCCATTTCATTGGTATCTTAACAATACAAGTGTTTGTGGGCTTTTACATGCATATAATACTTAGTACCGGCCTATATACCCAGATTTCTGTCAGTTCGGATTCTTTTATCATCTGTCACTACTTAAGCCTCTTTACCGTCTGTAAGAAGAAGACACGCTTAAGACTCGTTCAACAGTTAATTTTACCTCCTTCAGTATTTCTCCGAGTTTCATGATGTCTCTCATCTTAACTCTGAGATCCGTTTCTTTTCCCTCACAATCCTCCCTCTTATCCTCCTCTCAGTTTGGCATTTTGTCTTTTGATGAAACCCAGATGCATAAATTCATTCATGCATAGGTTATCCTGTGACGAGCACAATGGCTTCCTACTCTTCCGCGGTCATCTATAATATTTCGTAGTATGTAGCAACAGCCATCTGCAGTGTTATTTGCTTTTGAGGTGCTCTGACGGGTATTCTGTTCCAGTGTTCTTAATCTCTCTACATCAATACATCTGTAATTTTTAAGAATGCCTCTATCTATTCATGTAAGAATATCTAGTGTATATGCAACAACTAGTTTGTTCAAAAACGTGATCAGGAAACAACAATGAGCAGCGAAAATTGAAAGTTCCATAGACACCGATGCTACTATATCAATACTTCAATCCCTTTTTGTTGAGTTACGTAACGTAACTCTTTATGCTGAGTCTTTTAAACAAAATATCCTTTATTTTGAAATAAGCTTATGGAGACTTAATCATGTTTAAATAGTGAAGAATGCAAATATTTTGCAAAACTATAAAGTCTACATATCAAATTTTTACCTTCCAATGTCCAACCGTGACAATATTCTATTGGGTTGATTCAAATTGTCTCCATTAATAGCAGACAGTCAAAAGTGATAACTTGAAGAAGCTAATCCTGTAAGGTTTTGCATATAGACCCTGTAGGTAAGAGGTTTAAAGGCATTAAATAACGTAAGTCCACCATTGCAGGACTGAAATCTTATACAAATCATTACTTAAAAATATAAGTCGGATTTACTTTGCCAAGCCCGTATCTATGTTGGGCAGCTGTTTCATAACCGCTGGAGTTTACAGTATAGAAAAGATAATACCTCTATTAATAAACAGAATATGATATTATGTATTGATCCAGCATTGAGACTTGAAATCTTATATTATTCGTTCACTTTTTGTGTATTCTCCTTTTGTATGGTTAAGAAGAACAACACTAAATTAGGGACTCAATCTGCATCTGAAAAAAAATTACTCATAGGTCTTCAATATGTATAAAAGTAGTGAAGAAAATTATCTGTCGCATATTAGGAATTTATAGATGTCGTACCCATATATGTACATGGACATAAATAACCAATCATTTGAAAGCATGGATGAAGTAGCCTAAAACAGGATCACTCGAAATATGATCATGTAATGCATGTCGATGAAGGAACGATTTGCCTAATTAAGCCTCTCATAGTGGGAGACCTTGATGGTCATGAAAAGAAAGTTCCTGTTGCCTTCCAACCGTTGCCGTACAAGCGACATGAAAATGGTCTGTGTCTACTCGGCATTAGTGAAAGCACATGTTACGTGTTGTCACTGAGTCGCGTTGGGAAAACATGCAAAGAAACTTCAATTCCTTATCATTATATGAGGAAAGCCGTCAAGGAAAGGATCCCAAAACAGAAAGTTAAAGCAACTGACTTCTAGTTGATTAATGTTATAAATAGTTAGGTTGAATAATGAAGTTCCTTCTACAAATGTGCCTTGCCTGTGTCTTGTGATGACATCACAACGGCGGTGATAATGTTGTCTAAGAATTTCCTATCTATTCCATTGTAAGAAAAGTTCGTTTTTACTACACGTCACATCCGGTTTCCCTCCAATTTTGAAAAGCAAATAATGGCAAACAGTTGCCTGCTAAATATTCTAACGCTTGTCGACTCAGTTAATGCCATTGATGGTAGATGTTTATTATGTCTTGAGTCGTAGTCTTTTTCCGAGCTGCGTTTCGAGAGATACTTCTCCCATCTTCAGGCTGCTGGTTTCTGACGTCACCTCGCTGTACACCAGTACCCCAACAACAGACACGCTGCAGATCATCGAAGACTTACTCAGGAACGATGAATCCCTCGCAACAAGAACTTCATTGCAACCGTCGGACATCCTCAAATTACTCCTCCACAACACCTGTTTCCTCTTCAGCAATCAAATCTACGCCCTAAAAAACGCTGTTCCAATGGGAGCGCCCACATCCTCTGTAGTAGCAGAAATCATCATGCAGGCCTTCGAAAGCACAGCCCTGTTCACCGCAGACGTAAAACCAACAATCTGGGAAACACATGTCTACGATGTCTTTGCCGTCATTAAGGAGTAAAACCTATCGCCATTCCTTGAGCACATCAACACCCTTCACCCCAACATCCAGTTTACCCTTGAAAGACAAGAAAATTGCAGCTTGCCCTTCCTAGACGTCATCCTTACAAGAGAGACAAGTGGCAACATTTCAATCAATATCTATCGAAAGACAACCCACACTGACCAGTACCTGAACAACGCATCCCACCACCCAATCTCAGCCCGTAACAGTGTAATCACCACCCTATTTGGAAGAGCAAGAAAGATAGTGACTGACCCTGCCGTCCTCCTCTCAGAAGAACAACATCTGAAAGATGTCCTCACATCCATCGGTTACAGTGCTAAGGACATCAAAGCAGCTCTACGGAAAAAGTCGAAGTGAGACCATCAGCAAGATACAGACCCCCTCAAGCACATACGCCTACCCTATATCAAAAACACAAGAGAAGCCATGAAAAGAATTCTCAACAACACAACATCCGATGTTCCTCCTTCACGGCCTCCACCTTATGCAAGACACTATCTTAACCCAAGGACCCCCTACCAATAGAAGACACAAACAACATTGTCTGAAAAATTAGGATGCAAAAGACTGTCCAGCAACATACATAGAGGGTCCAAAAGATCGTTACGTCAGAGCAAAATAGATCACAAGAAAGCTGTCGAAAGAGGAGAAGTAAAGAGGCACCAGATTGCAGAACACTGCTGGAAAAATGAACACGCCTTTGATTGGGGAAAACAGCGATATCCTAGACAGAGAAATTAACACTACAACTAGAAAAATCCAAGTAGCCATTCATTCCTTAGAACACAAACACCACATCAATAATATATCCTACAACTACCAGCACTAACAGAGAAACCACAACAAACACAAACTCAACATCGCGCCACTTTTCAACCAAGTTGGATCCCTACTTCCTCGTAAGTCCGCAACCAATCGTAGCTCGGAAAAAGACTACGACTCAAGACATTATAAACATCTACCATCGGTTGCCTGCTGTTGTGTCCAATGTAAGGCTATACTTGCATTCGATACGGTTTTTCAAAATCTTCCCATAAGGACCATAACCAGAGTTACTTTCGGATTTTGAAAATCGTGAGCCATATCAAGCCTTGGGTTTGAAATTTCAATAGAAGCGACGAGTTTAATGCATTGCCAAATCTTTTGTTGAAGTCGAAAAAATAGATTCTATCCTTGCTCCTATTTTCTTGTGTGTATAGTGTCCATTTGGCCAAAGCAGACTGTTATCAATGTATTCTCAACTGGCCGTCTGTGGTGTTTATCGCTGTTTTTAGTGACAGCATTGCACTCTCTTTAGCTAACGTCTTCATTGTGCAGTCATCACTACGTGTTGGCAATACTTTATGATAACAACTCTGTCCATTCTTCTGTTTTGGCAAGTACAGAAGTAGTACTCTAAACAAACCATATGAATGGATGACGTTGATTGGGCTGATACCATAAGGGGTGCTTCTGTTTTGGTCATGCATGGAAATTTTCCGCATGTTGCTTTTCTAAACTTCCCTCTTCGTATAAGTTTGCTCACATTTTGTGCCCTTTAATTAGTTTAACTACACGTCAATAGTGTCTAACGGCGCCTATTAAGGAAAATGACTTCTAAAGATTTTGGAAGTAATAGTTTAAACACTACTGTAGACCCCGTATAAAAAACTGACTGTTAACTTGTTGTTAATCCTATCCCGCCATAGAGATAATGCGTCATTGCTGGGTCACTATTTTCCACTTTGTATCACTTAAAATAAATATAAACTTTTCGAGATTTGACATCTAACCTAAAAACGTAAAAGGGCACAGTAAATGTACACCGAAAGATAAGATAAACTGATAAAACGGACAGATACCTGGGCAGATCTTTTAGATGTAATTTTAAGTACTTTAACAGCCCGTGATGCTTAGAATCTAGAAGGAGAACAACAAAGCTAACTGAATCAATGTTTGTTTGATGACACGATTTAGTTCAGGAAACTTCAATAGGTTTGGAGAAGAATACATAATGTATTTTAACCAAAACCCTTTCTGAGGGAGAGACTATTGCTGCCTCCAGAATGTCAACAATTCCACTCTTCTGAAATAAACCATATTATTTAGATGTTAGCACTTAATTTGTGTAAGTCTTCGAACGCACGTGATATTCAAATAAAGTTTAGTTTGAATTTACAGACTAACAATCCTACAGTCCGTGTCAAAATTTTGATAACATTTGACTGAACCGGACATAGAGTGGCAGAGTATGGTGATTTCATTGCTGGTAGTACTGGTTCCTCAAGCCACCCCTGGGACATCTTCGAGATAAATGTTTTGCCCCTTAAAATGTTCTGATGAGGAACACAGTAGAGACCCAACATTTTTCAATAATTTTTCCTAAGTTGTAGGCTACACAAAGTGCATTAAAGCTCCAAAATCATGCATTAGAATTATCAAAATGCCTTGCATATGCTTATGTTCCTGTGGTACTTTTTCATATCCATATTAAGAAGGACCGCAAGAAGATGGTAGGCAATGAATTATCAAAGACCTATCATGTCTTTTAAGTGCTAACAATCATCGATCTGTGCAAATCGAGTATCACTCTATTCATTCTTAATTACTCGAAATAGGCTTCTCCAAGGATCGAGCAATCATAGTTTTAAAGAACGGGCTGGTGGTGTCCGCTGCAGCACACAGATGAAGCTACCTGTTGTAATGGACAGAAGCAAATCGTTTGTGAATTGTTTGAGGACATCAAAATGTACAGAATTGTCAAAGTATTGTTCACCTATGATCTTTGCTGGAAATTCGTCATTTGTGGAATTTTTATGCTGTAGTTTATTAGCCTCTTCTCTTTTTCTTGCCATAAATGTACCAGAAGCTCCAACAATTTAAAAGCCAATACATTTTAACAAATATGTTTAAGAGAATGGAGAAGTTAATAAAAATTCACGACATAAGATGAAAGACGAAATCCAAAATGTCAATATCAATAGGAATTGTAGCAAGGACGCTAGATGAGGACAATTAGGTAGGCCATTTGTATCAGCAAGTTTTGTTTCCTTCATTCTATACCTAAGCAAACGATTGAGCTGTACTAGCTTTGTTGTCTTTAACAGACTCCATATGAAATTTGTTAAATTGATTTTCCTATTGTTAACCTCTGGTGATATTGTGTCTAACATACTCAAGGTGATGTTATTTGTTGACTCTGAAATCAAATATACGGATAAGACCGTTAAAACGCAAATGCCCTACATTAGAACATGTTCGAACGAGGCCTTTGTCAAATCCGCCATTTGCAAAAGATTTCAGCCTCATCAACTCGGATTGATGGGGCTTTTCATGGATACTCTGCTGGTATAACTACAGCTTATGATCCTTTTTTTTTCTTATTCTGGCTCCCATTCAAATATCAATTACTAAATCACCAAATTTTCCTAAGCAAGTAATCTTTCTGACACCTTGCTGTTTTTCGTGCAACAAGCTTAATTTTAAGAAATCAGCCATCTATGAAGCTAAGAAAGCTAGAACGTCCTTAAAACTTGAGAAGCAGTGTAAGCTAAATCATGACCAAGAAATAATCGGCAGTTAATGCATTAAACTCTAAAACTCTGATATTGAATAAACCAGAAGCAGCAGAAGCTAAGCAGATAGCTCATATCCGATGTTGAAGAGTTTCAACCTTCAATGTGAACAGTCGTTTTCATTCCAAAATTCAATTACTATTCAGGTATCATGCTAAGAGATAGACGTTAAACCATAGTTTAAGTAAATTAAATAATAAATCCATGATATATAGATCAACATGAAATGATTAAAGATTCTATGGATGTCTAATAATCACATAGATTATATGTGATTAAAATAGAGTAGGAAACTGATTCTTTCTTGCTCCTGGTGTGCTTGTGACATCACTATGAGGGTCAGTAATGATTGCTTCATGGAAATAATTTATGAAGATCGTACTAGCCCATTTTGCACAAGCTACAACAACTCAAATTAAAATCTTACTGTGGATGACTCATCTCATAATCTCTTCTTCCTCGTTTTCTAGTGAAGTATTATTTTTTGCATAGCAAAAGAAATGCTAGTTAGCATCGAAAGCCAAGAATGCAAGATGTTTATTAAACTACATGTACATTCCTGAGATTTGGCATTTCTGATCAGAAAAATAAAGCTCAAAATCGCCCAATCGACTCGACAAAATGTGGTAGAATAAATAGCATATGAAAGGGCATATCTTTGTTTCAGAAGCCCTCCCTCTCTTCCATACCCACTCCCATACTCTTGTAGCATCAGGAGGATATAATTAGTATATGGACAGAAAGACCTTACGTGCTATGATTCTAATATGATTCTAATAGCAAATACTGATTCATGAATTCAATGTTCTCTCTTTTTACAGTAACGTTGCAGAATTGATTTGCAGTTAAGTTTTCAATTTTACATCAGAAAGTGAAAGACTTTTTGTTACATACTTTATAGTAGTATTAAATTACTGTTAAATCCTTACGAAATTGTCTTCTGCTTCATTTTGGTAACTTTTATGTCATTCATGAACAGGTAAATGAGTTCTTCCGCCATTATATAAGGGCTGAAAAGTTAGAGAAGATGGAATATACCAGAAAGATTAAAGGAAACCTACGACAAATCTATTTTCATTGGCTAAAACATGGATGGTTTAAACTCCATCAGATATCATTGTGACGGAGATGGTAGAAGAAACAAATCTGTAACGTGACCTGCAAATTCAGTATTTGATATTCTATGATAACAAGGGAAAATGTTTGACGAATAGGATAGCATCAAGGAATCTGCATTTCATCTTGTATCATCTCCAAATTAAAACGCCTCTTAGCAATTTTGTGACATCTTCCCGCTTCTGTTAAAGAGAGTATAATTTCGGAACATCGGAGATCAAATAGTAGGAAATGTGTATAAAATTTCGTATTTGAGCAACTATATATTCCTTGTGAAACTAGTATTTTCTCTTACTTCTTTTCTTTCCTGTAGACACCATGTAATTTTTAACCCTGTCCCAACAATATTGTTAATGACATGTAAAAATACGATGGGAAAAATGCTAATACGGCTGAAAGTTGGTAGATTAACAAGGCCCAAGATACATATTTTGTAAATTTAAGGAGACTTCATAGAGGTCTAGCAAATTACGTTCGTCAAGAGTGTTTAGTTTTGGTGGACTTCAATAATTTTCTTATTCCTTCACCACACAAGAAAGGTGTTGTTGACTAACACGCTGCATTCACGCCCTATGAACATAGAGGGCTGGAATTCGCTGGCTACCTCTACTGGGCTTAATGACTGTGGTTCCTTCTGCTAATGGCCTGTGAAGTGGTTCGTATATAGATTTATTTATATTTTTATATTGGTGGTTAGTGCCCCTATTTACATCCCGAAAAATCCCTTATTTCGTTTTCTTAATATACTTATCAAGACCTATCGATTGATATATAGGTTATGTATGTAATGTACTGTGACGGCTAAACTTAAAGTATGCTGAGTTTTGAAACTGTCTCTTGCAATGCCTCTAACGGCAGGTGAACGAAAGAAACGAATACCATGATCTCTAGTTGATTCAAACACACCACAAAAGTTTACCATGATAAAACAAATTCCGCTTTCAAATGTTGAAGTACGTGATACCATTAGCGGATAGAGAAGTTGTCCTCTAGGAGGCATGGTGCGTGACGTCATGCGCAAAGGGTCTATATGAACATTGAGCAATTGTTTTGGATGTTGGTTTCAAAAGTTTAGTTGAAAGTATCTAGAGGGTAAAAATTTATTAGTTTTCAGTATTGAATAGAGTGGTAGCGATCTCTCGAAAATATTTAGGCTCTCCCTTGACAGCAGTATAACACGCTCCTTTATGAACCGCAAGACTAACAATTAGAAATGAATGCAATGGTATCGACGCAGGAGGTTCCGAGTGTGCCAGTCAGTACCTCAGTCATGACAGCAATTTATCTTGGAAATTATGTGTTCCCTCCAAAGTGTAGGATGTCGCTATCACGAAAGCTCACAATTTGTTGATTGTTGTCAACTCCTTTGCTGAACAAGAACACTTTCCATATATTATAAAAATATTAGCGTGAGCATAAAGTCATCCAACTCCAGACGAATTGTTACACCAAAAGTAAGTAATCGGAAATAAACTTTGAACGAATTTGTCGCTTCGTCAACAAGGAGAGTAGAAGAAATATCTGTGTTTTGTGCCCATGGAATTTCAGAGATTGAATAACTGAATGTACCAATGAGATGATGTTAGCGAAATATGTTCACTGCTACTTATTCTACAAAGATATAATGACATACGCCGAAAAGTCATTCCTTTGTTCAGTGGCGGTTTTGGAGGGCGCGGGGCCCTGGGCCGAAAAACGTTTAAGGGGCCCTATGACGTCATGCATTGCAATAGAGTTCAGTTATTATCGTCCTGCAGAAGTTCTGGAGATACTGTATTGCCTCCAATGGGTAAAGTTTCTAGTTATCACTTACTCCCACCAGAGTAATATGGGCAGTTAAACACGTACTATCTTCTTAGCATTTAAAACCGGGGCCCTGGGGGTGTGGGGCCTCGGGCCATGGCCATGTCGGCCTCCCCCTAAAACCGCCACTAATTTGTTTGTGGTACTACCATGAACTAAGTGAGGTTTTTATCGACAATCACCTGTACGATGCTTAGAAGAATACTTTCGATATCAAAGAAGACAGAAAATTATTGTATCGGTATATAGTGTATTCAAGCACTATCAATGTGTACGGGCTCACCACATTTAGATAGATCAGTGTCGTCGTATTTCAAGATTACATAAAAATACCCATACAACATATATTTAATTATTTAACACTATATTTAGCATATTGATATTGGTTATCGTAATTGATGTACATCTGTAAAGAACATGTTCTATAATTTCCAACAGCTTAGACCTTTGACCTTCGCTTTACAACAGTCTACTCGTTTAAAGGTCACGTAAAAAGATCAACAAGGTCATGCATTCTCTATGTTGAACCGATGATTATATTATCGGACTATTTTGTATTAGCAACGTCTTTATTCTCACTTTTTAATATTTGCGCGGCATCCAATTATGAAGGCCAAGTATAAAGAACTAATAACAAACTTTGAAAATACAAAAAATGTATCATGACAAGTTCAACGGTTTTGCTTACACGCTACACTTGGTTGGTATGAGATGCCGCGTTTATATTATGCTTTGACAATGACATAACACGGATCTGAATGACATTGTGTTTCTGTGAAAGGTCTTCTTAGGCACGGCCTATTTCATATTCAGGGTTACGCTGTGAGGATGCCCTCAATCGAGATGAGTAGAATGCTATCGCTTCAAAAACTGCAAACTATGCATACCGGTTTTGCTTAGAACCTATGATGATATTTGACTTCATGTGTTTTGAGGTCACCATTAAAAGTTCTATGGTTTTTCTGTTAAATATCTCAGTTTTAAGTCAGCTGTAGATTTGATATATGTTTTTGTTTATCAATTCGTTTCTCGTTTGTTTTGAAAAATGTAACGTTGATTCTTTTGGCGATGGCGAGGACCGGGTTCAACTGCTACACTAAGCGGGGCAATGGTTTAGGAGAGCCAAAATAACCTGAATTGAACCTAGCTGAGTACCCAGTTCTGCTGCTCCGTGAGGCTTTGAAAATTATAACTGCAGGCCAATGACCCTTAGAAAGGATATAACTATTACAAATTTTACGACTTAATTGTTTTTCCTTCTGTAGTTTCTTCTCCGCTGAATACCCAATTTTTTAAGTATCTTTAAACCCTTTTTGAATGATTACTTAAAATGCTGTCAATGACACCTTCAAACTGATCACGTTTTCTTCACTACTCAAGTTTTTAAACATATAGTTCATTTTACACTGATTTTTTTACTAACTTTTAAACAAAAAATAAAGCATATTTTAAGCTTTGAGCCTCAACAGTACTGAGGTTTCTACCGGGGATCACGCTATTGATACTTGTTTCTCTACTGACTCGACAACACGTAACTTTCTTTGTAGCCTTGGACAGGTTGATGGACCGGAATGCTGTCCTTCTAGTCTCTAGTCAAATGGTGCATGGAAACGGTTCTAAATTTCTTACAACTAAATGCTGATGCCACCGAAGAATGATTTAAAGCTAGTGTTGCCACAAGAAAAATGTCATAGAATGTTATCGTGGGATTGCTGCAGCTCAGTTTGTAAAGCAATAAACAGTGATAGCGTGGGTCCTGGGCTCGACTTTGGCGCCTTTCAGACGTGCTTTTCCATAGCTAATCGATCAAATACTCTTATTAATTTCTCTACCAATGTGACAAGTATTCACACAGTTATTAGCATCAATATGGCCACAAAACTGCTCCTTATCCAGGAATAAGGAATCCCTAAGTGACATCCCCTAGGTAGAATTAAGACAATTGAAAACATGAAAAGTTGACCTCCAAGGAAATAATAGACACCATTTACCAATGATCCTGCATGTAGAATGTGCCAAATAAATGACAAATTCTTGTACACCTAAATTGATATTATAAATCACTTGCAAATTTTACTTTGCAAGAATACCAGTTATAGCCGGGTATACACATTAACAATAGTTGCTTATAGTAGTGCACGTTTTTCCATCCACTGTGTTTTACATTTCTTACATACGACAAATTGATGACCAGTTAACCTAACATTCAATTTAGGAAATACAAACTGGTTATAGATCCAGGCAACGTTTGATATATACCCTAACGTTTCAGTAGTAATGAAACACTTCCAAAACCCTACTCAAGAATTTCCAGAAATTTCCATCAGCATTTTAGAAATAACGGCACATTACAGCTCTTGTCATACGGCAGAATTAATTGTTAATAACTGCTGGACGAAATGCATCATCTCCCAATATAAACAATATAATGCTTTCCGTCCAATTTTGTGAAACTAGGATCTTATTTCCTTTCAAAGAATATTCGAAACAATTAAGTTATATCCGTAATTCCAACATAAAAGACACTCCATACCAACTATGCCATTTAGACAGAGCACTATTTCAAAATAGAGCATGTTTCCATATAGAGCAAGCCTTCCAGAATGAACACTCTTTCCAGCTAGAGCTTGCTTTGGGTCATCACTGTCGCAAATCCTTTAAATTTTTACTATTCAGCTTTACAAATGATCTGAGATTGCGTCTCTCTGTTCATTTAACTAAGAAAAACATGATTGATCTAAAACAAGAGCCGGCAGAATTAAATTGAAATGAATAAATGTTCGGTTACTTGTGATATGCAAAGGAGTACTTATAATAAAAGAGACATAAAAATGCTCGTCAAAGATTTCAAATGTTTTTGTATTGTATTTGAACATGATTTCCCCTTGTGAATCGATGCCAGATCATTTGCAGACGCAGATAAACAATTTATAACACAGAATGCTCACGCGATAAAGAGTAAAAAACTCTTTTTTCTTAGTATGAAGATTCCTGATGAGCGTCATGGCGTTCGAAGTGAAGGTAAGTGTGTGCTTTGTCTCATCTACGCAACTTCCATTATCATGACCTGAATCTTATACAGAAACGTTATCAGTTGCAATACATTTACAGGCCTTGCTTCACAGACATTGACACAATAGCTAGTAGTTTTACCTGACCTTTTCTGCATGAATGATTTTGCGATATAGGTATGAATTGCACGAACATATCTAAAACAGTAATTTGTAATCTAGGCTACGTTTTAGCTCAATTATTTTAGTTTGCCAAGGTCAGATAACATAATGCATAATAAATTACTTTTTGTGATAAAATGCAGTGCTCCACTTTAATACGAACGGTATCAAAATAAATAACCAATATAAGCACTTTCATAGGCTTTATGTCCCCTCTATTCTATTGATTATAGTGCCTCCATGCAACAACATGACTAGTCTAATTGTCAGTGCTGCCAGCAGTACAGCTATAAGTGGTAAAGAAAATTTAAAGTACAGTACTTCGTGATGTTCGTAACAATCGTTCTTTATGGAGCATAGGTAGGGTTGATAACTATGGCCTTTTAAATATGCAAATACATTATTGGTATTTCCATAGAAGTAAGATATGTGACTTTAATTCGTTTTTTGTGATGAAGGGTGGCTCGTTTAGTCCCAGTTTATATATTTGCTTGCATTTTTACCACTTTAATTTTGTCCAGATAAATTTCTTTTCTCTTTAATTTTTAGTCCAAAAGTCAATAAAACGTTTATCTATGTAAACACAATCCAAGTCCTTGTTTACAAAGGCCTGTGATGAGGCATCCTTTTAAAATG
This sequence comes from Carybdea cf. marsupialis auct. non (Linnaeus, 1758), assembly GCA_010016065.2. Taxonomy (NCBI): domain Eukaryota; kingdom Metazoa; phylum Cnidaria; class Cubozoa; order Carybdeida; family Carybdeidae; genus Carybdea; species Carybdea cf. marsupialis auct. non (Linnaeus, 1758). Next base: position 15,837 of record JAAAKL020006231.1, read on the forward strand.
CTCCTGGTTACTTTATGATTGTAGTTAAATTGAGACAATGTTGCCACAACCCTCGTATTAATTGCTTACTCTAGTAAAACAGAGAATCATCGCTCTTAAGTTTAACGCATATTTTTATCCACTTAAAAATCAAAGGATGTCACTTTTTTATGGGCTGTTGCCATTGCCATGTTGTACGAGAAAGATTCCGAGAACACATGCTCGCAAAAGTGAAGAAATATATTTTACGGAAACGCTGGCCTACCGTTTTCTAACAATTTAATATTTATTATTATATAATCAAAAGAAAATTAAACCCTCCCTTCTCGAGATGTTTGACAGGTGCCGTATTTAGATAACGTGTCCCACGCTTCGTGGAGTACACTCTTTTTCTCTCCGTTTGGCCCCAACCAGGCCTTCATGATTCACAACAATGCTCTCCCACTGGGTACCACCTTAAGACACTACACTATTGGATTGCAGCTCAGTTTCTTGGACACTATTTTCAATTTTCCTGGTATGCCTTTTGGTGTCGGTACTCTCTGTGACGTCATCTCTGCCTCCTCGCAAACCTTGAAGCAACGAATAGAGTTTCCGCCGAAAATCACGTTTGCAGAAACCATACAGAAATGGGTTCACCGCACTGTTTACCAGCATGATAGTCAAAGAAACATCCCGTTGTACTAGAGGAACGTCGATAAAGAACTCCATCAACTGTTCTATGAAGGTGGGCAGCCAGCAGACAACGAATACCAGTAGAAGCAATGCACATATCTGCAAAATACAAAAAGAAACAAATTCAACATTGCAGCGGTACAAACGAGTAGCTTACCAGGACATATGTAGTTATTAAAGAGATAGTTAAATCTACAACAATAAGAGGGAGTATGTATGTATGTGTGTATGCGCATATGTTAGTATGTTCTGCTTCTATTTCGTGATGTGACTTCAAGAAATTCAGGCGGTGACCGCCTTAGACAAACAGAACTCTGACAACGAAAGATGGGCCACGCAGGAGTTGATCTCGGGGCAGGACGTCTCCATGGTAGGCTCAAACTCCTTGGGATTATTAAGTAAAGGTTCAAAATTCTTTCGAAATTAAAGTGACTGAGATTGACCGATCGATGATGGGCCATCTGCTAGTATTTTTATAGATCCTTCCCGAATGATGAGTCTTCAATTTTGCATCAATTTCATAGTGTGCGAGTATGACCTTAAATTTGAAGTAACTACTAAGTATATTTAAAGAATACAAATGTCTTCCACAAGGAAATTTAGATTTAAGACATTTTTGTTAATGTTCCTAGCGAAGGAGTTTGTTCACGTCTTACGCACTTTCAAGAACATGCGAGACAGGTGTTACTTAACTTATCATTTAAATCGGTGCGTCAAGAGCCTATCAATTTTATCAGGAAGACCTTTCCTTTTCCTTCAAAATATCTATAACGTAGCAAAAGGTTTGTAAGGTCTTTCTATGGAAATTGATTCGTTTGTTTGAGTAGAACTGAGAAATGGAAAATCGAAGGATTCCAACTCTGTCCATTTCCTCTTAAATTCCATAACGTAATATCTGAAATTGACGATTTAGCCTATTCCACACGGATTCACATGAATATAAGTAACTACCCTTTGGTGGTTGTTAGTGACCCCTTCAATAACTCATCATGTTTCCAAAATAGTGAAGGGCTAAAGCTATAGCATGGCTAGGTAGCAATTTGTTCTTAATGAAACACAACAGAGTCAAGTTACTTAACATATTTTGCGTTTTCGTATGTCAAAGAAATCTTTTATGAACAAGTATGTGAAAAAATCAAGAATTGTGGAATTTTACCATTGTTACATTTACGGCCAAACAACATGCCTTTGATTAAGGTAAAATAGCTTTCATGTTCTAAAAATGCTCCCATGGCATTCTACTATCCATGTGTTTAATTTAAAGGGGACGTATAAATAGTATGGATACTTTTCAATGGCTATTTCTCCTACATTTGTATCTTGACTCTACTTAATCATCATCAACTTCGTCTAAACCAGTCTTTTGGTAAAATTGTATGACCAAGTCAGAAATAGCCAATCCTACTCTGTCACAGGTTGATCAGAAACTTTTGAAGAGCTTCAGCACTAAGGTGGAATGCCAGAAAATGCCTATTACGGAGATTTTTCCAAAAATACAAATTACGAAGATGTCCAGTGGGATTTTCCACTGGCTGAAATGCTGACCGATCCTAAATACAAGAGCAAGAAACGCAATGACATGTAAATCGTCTTCAATGTTTTATCAAATTCCCTTCTACAGACCTTTGGCCAATTATGTTGCGATGGAAACATATTTAACATAATGAATTGATTACGTGATGTGGTAAATTATCGCAAGGTCAGATCATGCAAATAAGCCTTCGATTTACCACAATATCTATGCATTAATTTTGTTTATGTAGAATTTTTTTGCCATT
>JAAAKL020006232.1:0-18268 GCA_010016065.2 Carybdea cf. marsupialis auct. non (Linnaeus, 1758)
AATGCCTATGCTAGATAATAATGCCTATGCTAGATAATAATATCTTCCATTCTAAACTCAACGTGCAGTTTAGTGCTGCAGACCACCGATGATTCCCGTATGCCTACTTGTTAGGGGTTATCCATAACATATGTTGCAATGACTTCGTAAAGGTAACATAAAATTGCGAGGAGTATGTACGATCTCTTATAATTGTAATATGCTGTCCAGAGTAATAAAGTTTGAATGGTTAGTGTCATTACGGTAAATTCCTTACCAACGCCAGGAAAAGATATGGCTCTGTAAAGCCTGTTTACCTTCTTTCGCGATAGGCTAGCTTTATCGACTACCATAGTAAAGTAGAAATGAATTCTGCCTTTCGACCCTCTACATCTTCCGCCTCAGTTACAATAATGATGCACAAAAATCATGGTTAGTGGTGGAAAACTTGTTCTCGGGTGCTTGATATAAGTTGGGATCCTAATAGTTGTGAAGGTGGGAAAATTGTTTAAAAACTAATAAGCGGGGGGGGGGGGGTTATTAAACGTAGGGGTGAGAAAAATTATCGAAAATAAATAAGCTTCTCCCCACTTGAGCACTTCTGCCCACTTCTCCCCATTTAGCACCAGAGAGTACCTAACAAAGAAACAAAAAATGTACTCAGTACAAACTAACGGGAAAAAATAACAAGAACCTTCACAAATCGACTATATACTGTTGTGACCAAAAGTATTCGATGATGGTAACACTGCAATGGCATCCTTTACGAACTTTCACAAATAGACTATATACTGTTGTGACAAAATGTTTTTGATTGTGGTGACACTTTAATCGCATGTTTTGGAACATACACACCGTGTAAGAAGCATGATCTCACTTTCCATGCATGACACTCAGTATAAAGATCAATAAACATGAGGGTCTTAATAGGGCCATAGGAGTGGGAAATGTTTTTGAAAATTAACAAGCGTCGCCCACTTGTACTAAGCAGCCGAGAGTAGCAGTCCAATAGTTTTTTAAAGCAAAAATGGAACACCGCAGATCATTTCAAACGTTTTCTATTGTTAGATAGTCAATTCGTTTACCATACATTATCATCAAAGTGAAAACCTCAAACTACACTTATCAGAACGAATGGCGGATAAAAATGTAACCAGGGAATGAGTGCCGTAAATTAGAATATGTGGAATACCTCAAATTCCTTGTCCTGTAAATTATTAGAACCTAGATAACATAACTGTGACAACAACCATAGCAAAAACTGTAGAACTGTTCAGATTTGCATATACTTACAGTAAAATTTGGAGTATGAACGATGATCGTCGCTGGATCGATTGGAGCAAATAAAATTACTATCCAACAGCCCAAAGGCATATTGTGGGCATCGATTCCAACACTACCAAAAACATGGTAAATGTTACCCATGTTTGACTTCAGATTCTTAAAAACAAGCAAACCATATTTATGAAATGTATCTTTATAACAGACAATTATGTGTATGTTGACAGCATTATATGCGAATGTGAGATAAACAAGGATAAGCGCATTGGATTGGTGGTCAAGGCTGGAGCATACACGTCGCTATCCCTGGGTAAACATAAGAGACATCAAATAGTGAACGACAGCGCCAAACCGCAGACATCCTCTATTACACCGTAACCTAGTAACAAGACGGCTCAAGTCTAGAAAAGGTTTCCTCAATAAATGTAAAACGTGGCGGAAAGTACCCGAGATGCCTAATGGAAAGAGGCTTGCCAATTTTACAACAAGAACAACCGTGTCTTTAACCGTGTCTATTCAAGTTTTTTCCACAATCGGTTCAGGTGCGAGAGGGGCGCTTTCGGAGGTCTGCTATGTAACTTCGCAACTAATACTACAATACTTTGCTGCTAAAAAGATGACAAAATCGAAGCTTTAGTTTTTGCTTATCGGTCACCATTGGTCAGCAGATGATATTGGAAAAATTTTTGTTCTGTTTTCAATTTTGCCTTTGTATTCAGTATTTTCTTGAAGCAAACGTTTGAAATTCATTTCCTTACATAAAGTATATAGCAAACAACGGAATAAAAGAATTATCTGGTTTTAAATTTAACGAAACTGTGATTTAATAGGTAATTTGACTCTAAAATTAGCACATGTTAGTTCGGATTTCGTTGATCTTCGACCACACTACAACATTTCAACTGACAATTTTTGAACTGCCAAAATTTTTCAACATCATAATGTGGATGGACAGTGATGACGTCACAAATCATAAGTTTTGGAAATAGGGCGATTTGACTCCAGATATCTAAATGCAACCCTTTAATAGGCTGTTTCTCAAAATACCAAACCTGTAGTGTGTATGTTGCTTAAACTAGAGGCATCTGAATTTAAAAAATCTCTGGTCAAAACTTTCTTAATTTTCCTTGGATCCTTAAGTTAGGATGCAGCACCAAATAGCAAGGTTTTGTTAGAGAAATTGAAAACTTTAAAAGCTGATATCTCGGTGATGGGTAAATGCATCACTCTCAATTGACGTTCTCACTAATAGGGCAACATGAAAATTGAGTGTATTTTCCGTAATTCAAACATTTTCAAAATCTTGACGTCACGCTTACCCTCCTCATACACTGTTGGATGTCAGACAGAATAAAAGTAAGAGTCAGAAAGTTTCAAGTCTGTAACATTTACAGGCAGGAAGTGGCAGGCAACTTACTAGAGGGAGCTCCCAAAGCCTCTTTCATCCGAGCATGAACGGGTTAAGTGTCAACGAAGAACTATCACCTGGTGCTCACTCATGCTAGACTGTGTGGAAATGCATCAACAGATTAAGATCTGGTATTGGCCGCTCGAACGTGATTCTAAAGAGGTGGGAATGTCTGGCAAATAAGATAGACCTGTCAATTCAGTGCTGAAAAAAACTCCATCGAACGTCTACTCAGATGTCCCTCACTGGCGCATCAATGTAAACTTAGACCTTGATGTAGACCTTATAGAATACAATGACAATTCACGCTGTTGCGCTCAGCTATGGCTAAGACACAACACTTAGCGTGTGTGTGGTCATCATTAGAAGAAGCGCATTCAAAGTAATGAAGTGACAGGACTCCGTCGCGCATTATCTCATAAAATCTTATCCATGGTAAAAAATACAGGTGAAACCTCCCTGCCTCAGAGAAGCGAGGATAACAACAATTGCCATCCACTCTGCTTTCCCAATATTCATCATTTAAGATATCAACAGACATAGTAGTGGACCTCAAAGGAGAAGAAATAATTAGTATCACACATATTAATGTTGGCAAACTGCCATACTCTGCAATAATATCATATAAATCATCATCAAATCCATAACACATAAAGACGCTTTAAATTTGCAAAATGTGTCAAGGGGAAGAAGGTGGTTGCGGTAAAACATCAGCAATACATTAAGTAAATTTTCTATCACTTTCTATTCGTACTTTGTAAAGCAGGCACATATGTAGCGAAAATCACTGATATAGCTACTACAAGTGCTAAACTCCTCTTAAATATTCCAGTAAGTGTTGACACTCACTATGGACAACGTAAAAAGCGATACTGTTGCAGAAAACGGAAAATAACTAATAACGTATAGGTTGCTCCATGAAACCGCTATTCTGAGTGGGCAGGTCATCATGAATATGAGCCCGAACCACGTGTCATTCCTTGAACTCTGCTACATGCTTTTAGAACCTTCGAAATGAGAAAAACTCATTTCTTTTATCGGCACAGAAACATTCGATTGTTAATCAGTCGTCACTTACATCGTCATGTGCATCGTAAGTGCGAGAAGCTACAAATCGACTTGATGGTCCTCACGAAAATCTAAATCCATATTTGAATATTACATTATACAGCAGGCTTTACATTTCCAACAACCTTAAAATACACATGCACAGACGAGAGCAAAATCTACAAAGATTAGTATATGGGGGCTAAGCATCTTAGAAAAATCGTTCATCCTTTCCTCTCTTGTCCGCTGTATGACGGCGTAGAAGTTTAGTGATCGCTTTGTATTGATTTTCGGGTTTCTCTTTGAGGAGCTCTTTCCGTTTCTCTATCTGTTCAACAAAAGCAGAGCACATTTACCTTTTTAGCATTGCAACTTTCTGGATTTGTGACCCCTACTTGTATAACAGCGGGTGGAAGAGACGCATACCTTACTAAGGACTCCAGCCCGGGATAATTAGCATTCTGTCCGATGCACTTTAATAGAAACAAACTCAGAACACAACACAGCACAACACAATACAACACAAAAGAACTGAACAGAAGAGAACACAACACGATACAGGCAAGGAACAAAGCGTTCATATTCCGCTGAAAAGCTGCAAAGCCCTTTTCGTACCGACTCTCATCTACATTGTGTTACAAATATTACAAAATCAAATTCAACAAGAGTATTCGAGTAACACAAATACCAGTAAATGGTGCGTCAAAAGATGGGTAACGAATATTCAAGAGAGGCGAGTGATAAATATAAATCAACGCTGCCCGCACAAGTCAGAATCCAATTGTTCGATGAATATAGATTTGAGGACACTCAAGGTAGATCTTGCCCTAGCTAAAATTGTAAATCAAAAAGCAGAATAATTCTCGACACACGGACGATTACAAAAGATCGAGAAGGTTGAGGAGTATGACAAGACTGCTCCATTAGAACGGACACTGAGGTTGCGATAGTCAATACACTATAATCATTCAGCTTTCATTACGACAATTCTGAAAAACATACTTCACTATAGACAGAGGAAACTTGGTCAATGGGGCCAATGTCTTAATTGCAGCAACGTTATTCATCAAGTTGCCATTACATCGTCTAATGAAAACGGCTTTCAAGAATGTGGTCATTATTCGAAAATTATTTTAAATGTGATATCATTCATGATTATTTTACTATAACAAGGAACGCTAATATTATTACGGCTAACTTGGGAGAAAAGTGGAGAATTCGGGTCAATACAAGGTATCAAGGTACATAGTGAAAGTGGAATGGTAAATAAAAATGGACACGATCACGACGGAATCCAGTTCTAGATACACAAGCGATACATAATGATTATCGACGAGAGTAGTTTTCAATTCACCAAATGCAATAGTAACAAAAATAGAATCCAAAATCAACAGAAATTCACAAATGAAACGTAGTGCTAAGGGGCATTTCTCTGCTCAGGGTATACGATTGCCAAACAGCTCTGATAATTGATTTCTCGCTGTGTCGTTATTGAATGAAATGTTCCCATTCTCGAAAAGCATACTGCATTTCAGTATCTTTTAAAGCTAACTTTGAAGTCTGTAAATAAATAAAAAATTTGGAAGTACTGCTGATGTTCATCTTTTATTACTATTTTTAAAAATTAAGATTTTTTCCAGATACCCACCCCTACTATTCTATCCTCTCTTATTAAAGTTTGGGATACTTTCTACCACCCCTGTTATTCTAAACTCCCCCTCTACTCTAAACTAGTAATGCTTCTAAACTAGTTGTCATATCAATTAAGCAACAGTACGATCAAAACTCAATACGACTCACTGCAACTCCAGCACAAGTAAAGAAATCCTCAATTTCTTTGCTACATCGCCGATCCTCAAAATCTGTTGTTTTCCAGCAGTTGTGAAGAGCAGCTATTTCTTCCAGACAAGAAGACCCTGTTGAAAAGTGGAACAAATCAGAAAGCCATTAAAAATATATTCATCACTTACACTGTCGACATATGAAAAAAACCCAAGGGCTGAGTGGCAACTGACATCAGCATGAAAATACATCGAGCATTCAACTGGAAAAGGAAGTCTTAATGTATACCCTAGTATGCCCTCTGTTCTTAAGAAATGCCACTGTACTCAAATTATCTGTGTGTCCTGGGAATGGAGATACGCAAACAATGGACAAACCTAAATGTATAAAGCCTCTTCCTTAATAAGAGGAATATGAAAGGCAATTGATTATTATTTTTTGCGTACACTACTAAAAAAGTACAGATATCACACATGATTTTTATCAAATTTTTAATATAAGGGGGATGACATACTTTCATGGGGGTACTTAAAAGGGAAAAAGGGAAATAACAATTCTATTGCTGGCCTAACAGAGGCAGAACAGAAAACTGAAGGTGCTAAATGCGGATGGTCAGAAGCTATAGGTAAGTCAAAAAACAAGATTGAGACATTTTTAAAAGCATCAGCAGTGGTCAAAAACACGGCCAATCGAAGTTCTTAAACTAGTTTCTGAGGTCACCAATACTAATAGTACTGGTATTCCATTCCTATCCACCTTCTTGTCTCTGCTGTCCGACATAAAGCAGTGGACTACTTGACATGGAGTTCATACTCGCGTACAGCTCTACCTCCCAAAACTAACCAAAGAGTTTATCTTTCCTCAACTTTTTGTATCTTTGACTTAAACTACTCTGATCAATACTGAATGCTAATGGAAATCATGAAACCTGTAATTGTATGATTTTTGAACACCCATGTTCATAGTGATTAACCTGTTTGGGTACACAGCTTTCCAATGCGTCAGGTGGTTCACGCACGTAATTGTTTTGCTCGAATGTTGTTGATGAAAACAAACGAACGTGTTTTTACCAAAATATCTGGACCTGCCATTTTTATCAAATAAGTGACATCTACTTTTACTTCTGGTAGTCGACTAGGAAACGTGAAGAGGCAGGAACATGCTGATCTGTAAATTTTTATCAGAACCCTATAACAGGTATTTCATACTGTTAAAGTACAACATAACATAACCTTGTGGCCGTGACTTCCATGTAGCAAACGTGAAAAACAAGTTTACACTGGTGTACAATCGCATTATAAACAATTTAATGCGTTTTCAATAACATGTAATCTATAATCACCTGCATACACAACAAATTTATCAACCAAAACTTCCACGACGAGATCTTTCTAAAAACGAAAGGTTGACGTTGGGTCATAATTTTCTTCAAATTTCTACGCGAGATAGATTTCAGTAAAAGTACGCTACTGTGAAAACATAAGCATCTACCACTTTACTAGTCAAAATTTCTCGCATTATGCATTTTTGGTCAAAAAGTCTTGTTTCAGCCGAAATATGTCATCTTGCAAGTGTAGTTACGTGAGTCAATGAAATAGATATTGGTTAGTACTTCATGGCAAGGGAATTTCTAAATGCTGATCCTGGTATATGTATGAACACTTTGCTTTCAACACAGTTAATGTTACAGAATATTAAACAAGACCACCTAGAGAAGAGGGAAAAGATCATTGATACTTTTACACTAAGAGGATGTTAATCTATAAACAAATTAGTATCATCCTAGTTCCACCAATCTTAAAAGTACGGCCGAATCGTATTTATAAGATTAGGGGCATAAAACTATATTGGAAGAAGCCAGAAAACAAAGGCAGAACAGAGTAAAAAAACAACTTTTTTTTGAAATACAGTTACATCAGAATATAATGGGAAATTGTATCTGGCTACATTATTACCATTATGTGTTCCTCTCAGACCTGTGTCGAGTTCCTTCCAACACAATGTATGAAATCTATATTCTGCATGTTTCTCTTTTAAATTGGTAATCAATCGGGTCAGTAATATCCTCAACAATGAAAGTCTACTAAATTACTTACTACTAACGTATTCATCACTTCTATTGCTCTACCCCTAATGACTGGTGCACATTTAGTAATAATAATTAGCCTTGGCAGAGCATAATACAACGTACTGGAAGTCTATTTCACAATAATCTTAAACAAATAACCACTTGATACAGAAACAACAAAATAACTGCATCCGACTTCCTGGCATGGCTACATCCTACTAAAAGATTCAAACCTAATAAATGCCTCAGTACTTGGCTGGTTATCATGTTGGTACTGTCTAGTTGTTGGTATGCATTTAGTGTGATACAATATGATCACCAACTGCAAAGCGGAAAAATACTAGCTATACAACTACTCACCAGAAGTACCTATCTAATAAACTAACTGATATTTTGTGCTCAACTGATATGCACAACACTTTCTTCTGTTCATGACTGGAGTTGATTTACGGGAGGGCAACCATGTCAAACCTTATTTAACCTAACATTCATCCTGGCGGACTTTATGTCACTTTATAAGAAGAGAGAAAAACGTGGAGTTGAAGCCCATGCCTGACAGGAATACTACAGTTACTAAAATTAGGCATGATGTATAACCGTTTTTCAAACTAGCATAACATATCCATATCATATTGTTAAACCACTGATACTTTCCCAGTGTATAGATACACTTGAGTTCCTAATCAAGGACAGACTATTTAACCCTCCCTAATGGGCACCAAATTTTAGTTGGGTGTGGCCTGAGCCTTTGGTATCTATAGCTCAGTGATAAGAAACCACAATAAAAATAAAAAGTTTCAAACATATCAATTAAAACTATATTGCCTGATGGCCCAGTTGGTCCATTTCAAGTAGTATAAGTCACAACTTCAAATCCAAACTCATCAACCGCTTCAAAAGGCTGGATTTATTGTCATGGAATGCTTCAAACATTTTCATTGCAGCAGAAACTGAGTACAATCAAAACCTGAATATGGCTATCAATTTCATCTCCCCTGCAGTATACAAGTATATTGCCAACTGTACTACCTTTGAAGCTTCTATCTCTGTATTGCAACCAATATATGTTAAGCTAAAAAAATGAGATATCTGCCAGGCATCAAACAGCAACACAAAAACAACAGCCAAGCAAAAGTATAGATCAATTTCCACAAGCTTTGCATCAATTACCAAAGGACTGTCAGTTCAAGAGTAAGACTTACTGTAGTGAATCAATCAGAGATTCATTTATATCTGGATTGACTTCTAATCTGACTCATTAGCAACTTCTCGAGAATTCATCTCTGTCCTTGCAAGCAGCCTATCACCAAGCCTGATCTTGCTCAAAAGAATTCAGTGTAGTATGTATGAAGGTCAGAGATAAACCTTCTTGAACAACTTCAGCCACATTGCGCAGCTCATAAACAACAGATAGGGGTTCACCTGTGCCAACTATGGTTTCAACTTGCCCAATGGTCCTGGGACAAACAGAAACAATTCTCATGTCCATCAAGGCCCACATTGGGCACATCACTAACACAGATAGAAGTATAATTTTTGTAAGTGAAGTACACCCCATACCTACTTCTGGTAGTGCATCAGAGGATGACTCCAACAGTACCAAGCACATTTCTGCAGCCACTAGATAAATGTGTTTCTTTTGTGGTAATTTCCTTCACCTAAGATTTCAATGCCCTGCAAAATATGTCTTTGGAAAGAACTGCCAGAAAAGGGTTGTCGAGCTGCATCTGTCTCAATGCCTCTGTCCTCTGCTATTACTATGAGTCCTGACTGTCCACTTAAGTCAAATCCTTCTCTAGCAACTATTAGTGCTGGAGCACTTGGCAACCTTAACGGAGCTATCCATGGGACTATGGTGAATGGACACTATATTCTTGCACTCCTAGATACTGGAAGCTCTGATAACTTTATAGACAAAAGTTTAGTAGAGTGAATGAACATTCAAGTACACACTACTAATACATATAATGTCCCTACTTCTTCTCTTGTTTTCACTACATTGGGGACTTGCTTCCTCAATTTTGCATCATCACAGATATCACTATGTGAATATCTAATTCCCTAATATGCCACAGCTTTCTTGGTCAGGATTTCATGAAGCAGTGTGAATCTGTAGCTTTGATGAGAAGTTACCTCAATCATCAATTTGTAGCTTTGCATCATCCAAACCATCAGCTCCTAGTTTATTTAGTAACCTATCAAAAGACAGTCATCCTACAGCTCTGAAATCTTATCAGTATGCTGATAAACAATTCATTGATTCAGAAGTTCGAAATTTGCTGCGTGAATGAATTATTGAACTACTTTGGATACATCATCTTGTGATTACAATGAATGAGAGACATGTATGTGAATTGACTACTACTAAACCATTCACAAGTTCACATGCCTTGATGCATTTTCATTACCTCCCATCAAAGAACAAGTAAATAACATCACTAAGTTCAAAGTCTTCAGCATCCTTGATCTGAAGAGTTCATATCATCAAATTCCCCATCTATTGGATCGAAAGCTGTTCAACGCATATGAAGCACATGGTAAGTTACACCAGTTAACAAGGGCACCATTTGGTGCTACAAATACTGTAGCTGCTTTTCAACATAGAATGGATGAGTTTATTTCTGAAAACAAACTGTAAGGTAACTTTGCTTACGTGGACAATGTTATTGTAGCTGGAATGAATCAAGAAGAACATGACACTAACTTGCAGAAAGTCCTTGATGCTCCTGGAAAGAATCAGCTTACATTTAATGACAGCAAGAGAATTTTACCTGTGCTCGAGATACATTTGCTAGGGTACATCATTTCTCATAACTGCATTCAGTCAGATCCTGAATGCCTCCAGCAACTGAAAGATCTGCCTTTTCCATGTACCATTAAAGGCCAAACAGAGAGTAATGGGGCTATTTTCATGCTTTTTAAAGTTCATTAGTAATTATTCTCATAAAGTTCACCCTCTTCTAGAAGCTAATGTGTTGCCATTGGAATCTGGTGTTGTTGCTGTCTTTGCATCCCTAAAGAAAGATGCCGTTGTCAGATCTATCGACGAATCAGTTACATTCAGCCTAAAAATGGATGCATCGGATTTTGCTTTAGCAGGATTTTTTCATTGATTGTTATTACATCTTATGACACAATTTATGTTATTCATTGGTCATTTGAAATATCATCCTGACAAACATAGTAAAAATATTTTATATTCTAGGCATGCACACCTGGGCCATATCTGGTGCAAAATCACTTCCAGAAAGCAAATGGGCACCCAAAGTAAAGGGCCATAAATTTGAACATTGTAGAATAAATACCATGAAAAACTTAAATAAATCATTAAAACTCATTATTCCATGCTTGATGTGCCACATTTAGAGTTTTTTCACACAATCATTTATGACATTTTATGATATTTGACCATTTTTTATGCCATTCCATGACAAAATTTCAAAATTTCAATTTTTTCTTACGTTTTATGATTTTATGCCTGACCTGGCATGTACAAAATAGCCATCTGTAACGATCTGCTCAACTTTAACTAAATCCGCATTCAAACTCCATATATTTAAATAAGCTAAGTCAAACATATAACAAAAGGCCCTATTCAGCCATCAGGCATCACTACTAATTTAATGTCCACTGCTTTGTAGGCCTAATCAAAATGGAACCCCAGTTACCCTTTCTTGGTTACACGGTGGTTTTATAATATACACAGGCTAGGCTTAATATCAGGTTTACTATCAATAACAACCCTATGACTAGGAGTCCACCAGATGTTATGGCTTAATGAGAAGTAAACTGATTTTAACAACAAGATTTTATACAATACCTAGTACCTGGAAGAAAGCATTAAGGGACTCATGACTGCACATCTACACCTAGTTCACAAATTTCATTCAATACTTACTAATTCACACCACCTTTAGCTATGCCCACATTTTTGTCACCAATAAGATATATCTTGACAAGAAAGCACATTCCTTAAGAGGTCTGAAATCTTCTAAACAAGATGTTTTAAACAAAATCCTCCTCCTGGGTTTTCCAGGAATCTTTTTACACTTCCAAGGGAAATCATCTTGCCTGAGATTTTGGGTCCCTTTATCAGTGCATGATTCTTGTGTTCCAACATTTGCAAACACATTCATTTTAAACATCTTGGATTTTCCTGTTAATAAAGTCCTTAAGGAGTACAAATTCTCTAGAACAGGAATCAAATCCCCAGTGAATTTCAGGTTCTGAAGGTTGTTGTAAACCATGGAGGAATTGGTACCCTAAGTACTGTCTGCATTTTCCCTTAAATGTAACCTCACATGGTCACATGGCAATTACTACAAAGAAGTACTAACTACAAATGAATTTTTTGTCTCTTACCAATACCTACTGATAAACATATTGTCTCAAACCAACCCCTTGACCCCCTCCCTTATGCAACAAAATATATATATCTTCACCTTCAGGATGTATATATACAAGGTATGTTCATGAAAGATGTAATACCATCAAATAGGTAATTATCAGATCTACCAAATCATGGAAAATGTCCCAATTTCATGAATTTTCTTTAGCAGAACATGACATAAATATTAAATTTCTAATTGCATGATGTAGTCTCAAACTGAAGCTTCAAGTGCAATGTCAAAATCGTCTTTGTTAATGAAACTAAAAATTCCAAAAATCATACCCAGATTTCCACATTTAATATTTACTAACTTTGGTTCTAGGAAGGTTCTAAACATAGGGAAATAAGAACATAGACCTATACTGTGTGCTCTTTCACTGATAATGAGGATAAGTTTAAAATTTACCGGTATCAGCTGATCTTGAATCCCCGATTCTAAAGTTCTACGGACAATAAAGTGTCGTAACCAACCTAGGCCTATATAGACCTGATCTGTTAAATATATGGAACACTATAAATTCTGAAAGAGATGTATAAAACTAATAAGCCCTATCGAACAGTTTTTCGATTTGCTGATATTCTAAATTAAATATCAACAAATACAAAGGAAATAATTAGAGAGAGTATTGTAGAAGGGCCCTATACCAAAATTGGGCGCCGTCTAACCAAAACTACTAAGGCTATTATATGTATTTAAACCAAGTACACGTACTAAAAGAAAACTAAACATACGTAGCTAACGAATCAATGAATATATCAGTATTATATTAGGCGCATGCTCACGGTAAACGTCTACCTGTACACAGTATGGCCATATCATGTCCAAAAATTGAAAGGAAACTGTTGAACGTTACTTACTTCCTCTCGACCTCCATCGACCTTCTTGTGGTGGTACTGGTCTAAGTGCCATGGGGATTTTTCCTCGTTTGACCCCATAAATCAGTGTTGGTCCTTTCGCGAGTGTACATGAGCCAATCTTAACCATTATGATAAAAGTATATGGTGTGGGTCTTTGGAATGGATTCCTTAACCCTTTATAGATCAGTAAAAGCTACTTCTCTTTCAAACAGTGCCTCTTGTTACATGGAGGCTTGATGACCCATACCTTCATGAAAATTAGATCCCTAGCCTATAATATATTTCGGGTAGTTGATACCGGTATATGGATGTCAGCTATAGTTGCAAGTTCATGGATGAGAAGGTCTGTCATTAAAATGCCTCATTCCGAGTGAGAGCGAGGCATTTGGCAGAAATGAATGAGGCCAGGGAGATATTTCAAGTGTTCACTGTGGATGAGGTACTTGGATGATTACCTCCACAGAGGGGTTAGGCCTCTGTGATTACCTACTGCTACGCTGAGATTCATTGGCGGGGTCAGGATATTTCTGTTGCGAGGTGTGGGGAGGCGGCGCTGCTAATCCCAAATCATTGCTGAAAACAGCTGTAAGATGCCATACAACATGCTTGCTCAGATTCCCACTTTATTCACGTTTATGCGACAAGTGTTTTCATTTTCAGTCCATAAGTCATTATTCCGTGAGATAAATTAACCCGCATTATAAGTATAACACCCAAGTTTACCCATATTGAGGCTTAGCAAAATTTTAAGCATATTCTAAATGTATTCCCAGCCTAACCTTTTTGAAAATATTTATTAAGAGCACTTAGGTAAGCATATCTGTGTGTAAGCTACATGTACACAGTTTCTCGACCTTGCACATATACAAGGGGATAATGTTGCCGTCTAAAAAGTGACTATTAAAACTGATAAACTGTGAAAGACAAATATAGACTGAATCAATTATCTATCGATTTATCAGAAAAAGGTTATGCTTCAATTTATTCTATGGAACTTTTAAGAAAAATCTGCTTCTGTTTTTTCAATAAGCGCCAAGGCCGAATAAGCACTCACCTACAAACATCGCCTTAAAATAAGCGCCCGGGGTAATATATGGTATTGTACATGTCATTGTACTTATATCACAAATATGCTGGAGACAAATGATATACGGTTGGGTGCCTCGATCGAACCTAGGCGCCTTTTGAAATAATAACATTTTTAAAACGTCAGGTGCGTAAGATTTTTCTATAAAATATATGGGTGGCTAATTAAACCGACTCATTGTATAAAGAGGTAATCAGGTAGATTGATAAAACGCAACAAAATCTTTATCTTGAACTGGCCAGGAAGCGATACGCTAAAACCAAACGGACTGTTCCCGTTAGTTGATTTATGGGTTAGACTAAGCCCCAAGCCAACTTTTTGCTACACTTTTGACCGTATTACTCCACACACTGCACTTACATACATACGGATGTCCTCACATTCGTAGAGAAACACTAAAAGATGAAGTATGAAAATTTTCCACTGCTAGTTTCACGTATTCATGATCATCAGGCAAATTTACAAGTCACTTTACAGCACATAATAATAAAGTTACACCAACAAAGTTAACAATGAAACGATTTACATGACGGCATTTTGATACTAACTCTGATCTTTTGTTGAAGCGATTTTTTGTCGACTTTTAACAAGGAAAACATTTCTTTCAGACAAAGGTTACAACGTCCCAACGAAGTGACTTGATGAACACTGAATTAGAATTAGCCTAGGATTAGTGATTTGCTGAACAACCTGCTCAAGTAGCTTCTTTTCATTGGTCTCTTGTATGTGCTACACGATGCAGTTTCTCCGTAAAGGATTACATATACTGGTGCACAAGGTGCCACGTCTAAACTACTAGATTGACCCTGAGCTTTGACGTCTGAGGAATCAATATGTTATACTGGTTTGCGTTGCAGATCTATAGAGCCCAATGCATTCTGGTTGTTAATTTGAAGTAGCCCTTCCGCTAGAAAGTATGCCTGCCAAAGCTGACGCTTATTACCCTCCTGGAGCAACTGGTTTTAAGGCGCCAGAGACTCATCCTTTGCCTCTTCTCTTGTCAGTAGAAAAAGTTCTGCCTCGGTAAGGGCAGGAGCTGGGCTTGTTCGACAGAGGTTATATTTTGCATTTGCCATGGGGCATTTTTGAAGCAATGAGGCTCGTTATCCACAGCCACCCCGGCAACATCAACCTTAGAATATACATAGATAAATATATATATGTACATACATACATACATACATACATACATACATATATACATACATACATACATACATACATACATATTTATGCAGACAAGCTTTATCAATACATTTTCTAGAATGTTTAATGTAAGAAGTTACAGCCTAATGCTACTAAGCAGTGGTAAAAAGGAGAGGTATGAGCATACATACATATAACAAATAGGTAGTTCTACAGAGTAGCGGTAATATACCTTAGGTTTACCGTCCATCAGACCGCGAATAAAGTCTTGAATTACGGCACCATTTATGATTCACTATACATATACAAAGTCATGTTATCTACCCTGGTATTTCTTGCAAATAATAAAAATCCTTGAGCAACATCCTCAGACTGACTAAGAACGTTTATTTAGCAGGTTACTTTTTCACGGCCGTCTTAAGTATATCCTTTTTGGCGACAGTTGAAAGTCTTAGAGATCTAAATCTGTTGGGGCGGATGGGGAATCACAAACGAGTGACAGTAGTGTAGCTAAAGTGGTCCAATAGGGGCATTGCCCCGACAAACACCCCCAATAATAAGGAAGAGTAAAAACAACTTAAGAAAGAAAAATATGCTGTTATAAATCATTTTCCATTTGTCTCCTTATATATATGACAGCATTTATCAGGGATCGTGTGTGTAGAACAACTGTAGCCACCTATTAAGGGAAAGGGAGGACCTCCGTTGGGCATTGGGGAAAATGGGTCTACAGCTGTCGTCACTATCAATAAAACAAATGCACTTACCTAGGCTAGGAATCGCAAGGCCACCACAAGCCTGTCCTCAGCAGCAATGGGTTCCCTCATATTTGTCTCTCTCCTTTAAATCAACAGAGAGACTCTGCTAGGTAGCTCGGCAAATTGTTCTTCGTCCATTTTTAAGAACCTGCGATAGTAAAGGGTCTGTGTGCAATGCCCCTGCGACGGTTGCGCAGTCCCTAAGATAGGACCTACTCATTAAGGATGGATGAGTCCATATGGACCTTTCTCTTTTCTGACTCCCGTCCTCGGTCACAATTTTGGCCACTGCGGTAGTAGCCATACCAAGAAAGAGACAAGTCCTCTAGTAAGGAGTTACTACTACTGTCCATTTTAAGGTGTAATGTAGGGGAAAAAAGATTTAAACTATTGCAGATAATTTTTTATGCTTAAAATACTAAACCTAACAAACTTCAATTTTCAAAGGATTTCTAAAGTGGTAGCTTTGAAGGCAGTTTCGAGTTTTATTATGAGGGTAAACCAGGCGAAAGAAGAAGGGATGAAAAAGGTGCGAATGTAGGCTAAACACGTGTTCCTTACTGGCGAAAAAGGCGCAAATCCCATCGCATCGTCTGAACTCCTATGTGACTAATCTTAAGATTGGGTGAAACTTTGATCTGACCGTGTAAACAGGCTTTAAAGACACTGTCAACCCTGGTTTTAGTTTTCTTAAGAAATTTTCCAATACCGAGAAGCCTCAAAATTCAACCAAAAAACCACAAAGCATAAAGCCGGCTGATGATCTAGAATTAAGCTACAAAAACTGAAGTTCTATTGTGGTCAAAAAAGGAAAGTTGTGCGAAATTCGCATGATTCTAAAACCATGACATTAGAAACCAAGCCAAGTAATTAGACTTCGTTCCATTTTGAATTTATAAATTACGTTACTTCATTTTATAGTGCTATTTGCGATTTGAAAACTAGTTCTATTCCCATTAGTCCGGAGAATTATTACGAAACTTCAAGAAAATTTCAAGACTAACTCTTTCAAATAGGTGCATTATGGAGTTAACACAACATTGCAGAATCCTTGGTAGTCCTCTGGATTGCTGTCGTTTTTACTGGAGCTGCTATAATCTGCTCGTCTATGGTTCTTCAACATCGTCTCCAAGTATATTGCTGGTGAAAACGTCTCTAAAGGTGTGAAGTGGGTGACCTCAGATCTGTGCAGATCAAATTCATGAAACTTAAGGCTCGTTCACAGTCAGCTGCGCTGCAAGAAATTGCGTTGATAATGATCCGATCCACTATAAATCTTTTCTCCTCTATCTCAAATTTATACGGATGCTGTATCGGGGCAGGTTGTGCAGCAACATTTTTGATAAAGAAGTTTTGATAAATAAATTTTACAAGAATCTGTTTAAAAACAGATGCAAACTGGATTTGGATAAACTTGAAATATTTCATGTCATGACTCTAAGCATAATCATTTAAAATTGGTAGTTTTACATGAAAGATTGTGGCTTTAGGTGCTCCACTAGTCCTGTATTCCAAACCTGTTAAAAAACAAAACAAGTAATCACAAAAAGCTACTGAGTTTCAGCATAAAAATACAAAGAACATAACTTATTATGAAAAATAAGAAGCTTCTTTCATGGAGGTATGAAAAAAGTAGATATTTAAGTAAAACCATTTTTAATTTCTACTGAAAAGTTATCTGACAACTCTGCTTCAGTACGCCCCTACTCTGAGGATTTCGTAACGCTCGAGAAATAAAAAATCGACTACCCTTCCCCCCATCGGCTTTCACTTATTGTTTTAATAATCCTTTATTTCATCTCCTTTTATCTTTTATTACACTTTTTTTATAAGCATCCGGGTAAATTGGGCTTAAGCTCAATATGCTTAAGATATTCCCACTTTGAGCCTTAAATTATGCTTAGAGTATTCTTAATTTCAAAACTCATTTCATGGTCTGATATTGCGTTTGATATGAACCTTGCAATGGCCTCTTTTAAATGTTTGAATTTGAACATTCGATTGGGTTTAACATAAACACTGCAATGGTCTTTTTAGAATTCGAATCCTCGAATGTTTTAAAAGAATATTACATTGTTGTTGTTTTTTTTTGCTTTAGTTGACTTATTATTATGAGCAAGCAAAAGAGTTTAGCTGCCTTTGGTTTTCAAAAAAGTGTTTTGTCCATAGAGGAGTTGCGAACAGAGTGATTATTCCAGAATATGTAGATGAAGTTAAAGGACCGACTAATTGTAGTCACTGCACTATAAAGCTCTAAACAAAACAGGCACTGGCAGTTCATGCAAAATGTAAACACCCTTCATTTAAACCTACGGAAAAGAAGTTGAGAATCACAAAGGAAAGTTTGTCGACATCCTCTGAAAAATCAATATCCATTGACTCGATTGTGAGGTCAAAGGTACTCTGTTCCACCCTCAATGTTACTAGATCCTGCCGACCAAATTCTTGCATGCAACAACCCCCT
>JAAAKL020006233.1:0-18266 GCA_010016065.2 Carybdea cf. marsupialis auct. non (Linnaeus, 1758)
CGCAAGCTGTCAATCAAAACTAGACAAGACAAGACAAGACAACCGGTTCCCACTTTGTCTTGAAGCAGGATAAGGACCACGACAACGACAACGACAAGCCTTATCCCGCAGTGGGAACCAGGCTTTATATCCCATCGCACTCCATACTTTCTTGTTCAAGCGAAGAAATTATATTTGCCTTGTTCTCAAAGTGAGGTTAATCAAATCGGTGCGCAAGTGAGATTTTGGTGATAAATAATACAGTGACAACAGCACGGTCTGAAAGTTTGTTTGTAGCTTTGGTAACTTCTTGCTGTAATCGAAAGTTTTCTTCTGCCTTTACTCCATACGAGAAACGTAAATATTGATGTAGAAGAGAAGTGGAAATCACGGAATCTCCAGGAAGGAGAAAATGGCGATGGAGACCAGAGCGACAGTTGTAGACTCACCAGAACCTCAAAATGAGAGCATTGCATCTCTAAAGGACGAATTATCAGAGGGTATCATGAACCTTTTTCGCCCGGCTGTGGAAGAAGTCGACACGCACGTTTACAATGTCAGGTAAGAGGAACATAAGAAAGAAATAGAAGACATCCTAAAGGTTCGGTGCCATTACGATGACCAGTGCAAGTTGGCTACTGCGCGCACTGTGTACGCCCTTGATCATATTCGATACACCTAGCTAGGCTTATTGTATAATTTTCATTATGACAGATACCGTGTTCACTAACACTGTTGTAGGCCTATAATTTGGATAGAGAAGCCTGAAATCAATGTCATGTTTCAGTATCTCCATTATTACCAAGTATTTCTTGGCACGTTATCTGCTAGAAATCTAGTAGGGCCCGTCATAACATATCATATCATATGGAATCACAATTTTGTATACAAATATTGAATAACGTGGCAGATTAAGAAATTTTGACTCAATGACTAGATTTTATGCTTTGTACTTGACGTAACTTCCCAAAAATTTTTTAGCAGAGATAATTAAGGGCACCATTCCTTACAACTTGTTGGGTTTTAAATGGGCAGGGCGCCGGCTTAAGACAATGGAAAAATGTTACCAGAACTGGCCATCTTTGACGAATAGCATGAAACAAATTTGATGCTTAGAGCTCCTTTCTCATGTACAGCGTTTGTCAATATCTATTGGGAATAAATTTACAGAAACACAAGATAAGAAAGTCCAGTGTAAATTTTCTCATGTCACTACCTTATCAGGAGGCACTGACCTGACGCTTGCAAACCAAGAACTGTGGAAGGAGGGAAAACCAAAATTAAAACATCCCCTGCATCTAAAAAGCAGTCTTACTAGGCAGTAGAGCTTGTCCAGTGGCATAATGGTCACTTCATGGTCGTCCAATTCAACAGGGGTTCTTTACATTCCACCATTACCCTTCATGTGATTATTAGATAGCCTGTTTAGCAGTCATACTGTTTATGTATCATAGTTTATTGATCAGACGCTTTGCACATGAGAGGCCATTGAGTAAGATTATTCCAAAACAATGTTTACACAGTACAATGAAATGAACATAAAGTATCTCTTTTGACCGAATTTTTTGTTTGCATTTTGTTTTCATCATTACTACTTAGTCATATTCATATACTCTTTTAATTCATATTTTTCAAGAAATGTCGTGCTGTATTAGCATTCCTTATAACTTTCAATTTTTCCTACATTTGCAGACAGAGTCAATTACAGTTACGAGAACATATTGACCAACTTACAACAGGTATATATCTTGTTTTTATTCATTTTGCTCTTCTATGAGAAAAAGAAGAAAAAGTGTTTGAGAGCATAAAGATTTTTAGACCAATTACCTTTTATACGCAGGTCTATTGAATGGTTGTTGGATGGTGGTATGGATACAGTAAATAAGCACAAATTATCATAATTGATTCAAATGGAAAAATATTATTTGAGGGTTTAAACTTGTTCCTTTGATACCTATGTGGATGCTACAAATAAATGACTTTTACCACAGAAATTTAGGTTTACATTATAAGGTGTAATGAAAGACTGTAGATTGTGATGCATTTTATGCAACTCCTCCTCTGCCTACATTTATAAGCTTGCTTCCCAGGTTTCAGCATCCTGCAGCAATAAGGTACATATTTTATTATTCTCTCCTTTAAAGTTTTTTCTTGCCCTTATTCAAGGGATGGACTTGAGAACAGGAGAGCACATGTAAATTTTGCTCTTTTCAAAAGAGCAATTGCATGTTAAATATTTTCCCCATTAAGACCTCAGAAGTGGACTTCAGGCTTATTTGAGGGAGGTGCTTATTTGTAGACCAAGAAGTAGGGAACAGGTTTAGTTAATGCTATTTCAAGTCAGGGTGCTACTAGATAAACACCATATTTTAGAGATTTATAGGGGTATAGTGAAGGGCAAATATATTATTTAGTTTAAACTATGCATTTTATATTTTAGATCTTCAAAAGTTGTCTTCACAACAGAAACCTCCATATGAACTTGATCCCTACATCAAGAAATTACTTAACTGCAGGAGGAGAGTTGCTCTTGTGAACACAGTACTCCAAAATACACAGGTAAGGTACTTCAAAAGAGAAATCAATTTGGTTTGTGTTGGCTACTATTTTGTCAAGTATACTACTAGAATTTTAAGCCTTGAATGGAGATGCATGTGATTGCACATATGCCAGTGCCTATACATGCTGAAGATTTGCAATTGGCAACATAAGTGAAATATTGCACTAACCAACATCATTTACCAATGTGCATGTGCCAAAGTGGAACATGTTGCTGGCAGGCCAATTCTCGTCCATTAATTCATTCATGCAGGCCTACTCTTTCACTGATCTCATAATCAAATATTTTGAGGGGAATAAAGAATATGCAAGTAGAATTCCAAAGCTTAGCAAGCAATTCTCTTTGCAAGGTAGTCATGTAGATCAAAATATTGCATATCTTGCATTCACAGCTGTGATACTGCCAGCCAAAAATAAAGGAAGCAAAGTTGAGTTCTCCACTTTCCTTTCCTGGGGAAAAGAAGGTGTTATTGGAAAATGGAAACAAGTATCAAACTTTTATGTGCTAAGTTGTTTAATATTAATTTCAATTACACTGGAAATGTCATAAATTGCAAGGAATCATCTCACACAAAAAAAACTTCATGTTTATCGTATCATCCCAGCATCATACATAATTTCACAGTTGTGAATTATTCACCACAAGCAAAAACTTGATCAAATTTGGTTAGTTGAGCACAGACCCACAAGGGCGGATATAGCCTAAAATCTGACCATGGCTTTAGCAACCTATGGTACCCCCTGGATCTGCCCCTGGACCCATGCATTACAGAAGTGGATTTCCATTTCCAGTTGGAAAAGTTAAAAGGTTAAATGACCATAGATGTGGGGCCATTGCTTTTAAGAACATTTGGCCATCTGGACTGTGCTGGTCAACTAGTGTTTAAGGCTCACATATCAAATTGCCCCATCCCACAACTTTTGTACCAATAAATAAATAGCAAACTACTGCATTTCAGTATTGTCTAAGAAATCACATGTGCAATACCCAATTTGCCTTGCCTACTGCTCATGCAAGTGAGAGAATATAAGCAATTGTACCAATGGCCAGGCCTGGAATTTGAAGCAGGCGTGTCAAGTCAAGATGATGGAGTACTTGCTGCATTCAACAGTTACCACTTGCACTCCAGTATTACCCTTCCTGCTAAGCAAATTGGGATCCTGTCATTACAGTCTGTATTTGTGTAGCATATATTCAATCTGTACAGTGGTGGTTGTCAATATGTGCAGGTCATTCCTGGAACACCTTAAAATTCTCACCAATTTTTTGTGTTTGGCCCTATCGGTTTTACTCATTGCCCACATTATTTTCTTGTTAAATTGAATAAGTCTTTTTCTTCTTCAACGAATCCCTACTTTAACCATAACATTTATTCCGTTCTGCCTTTTGTAATGCCCAGGGTGTTCTTTCACAATCTTTTGTAGTAGAAACTCTTGTAAATCTTGACAGGGCTTGCATTTAAGGCTCATAAGGCAACTGACGGAAGCCAAGGTGTTCCAAATCAGTTAGGCACCCAGCGAAGGTACAGGAAGGAGACAAGTACACCTGTTATGGGATACAGAAGAATCAATTACGAGAAGTGGAGTAGCAATCAGACACTGACATTTACTCACTCAGATTTTTCCCTGAGGGGGCAATGCACCTCCAAACCTGACAATTGGGGACAATAGCCCAGTGTCCCCCCCTCCTCCACAGCCATGGGCCTACTTACACCTACTAACATTGTAAATTTGTAAATCTTCCAAAGTATATACGTTTTCTGTTACGTGAAAATGAAGTGAAATCCAGAATTTTCAGGCACAAGCCACCACTGAATATGTATGGCTGCTCTTAATAGGCTTGTTTATCAAGTTGGGGTAGGGTAACTGCAAAGTAATAGTAATGAAGAATGAATTGTGATATTTTATTTGTGTGTGTTTTATGTTTTCTTAACCTAGTATCTTGCCTTTCCAGTTTTCAGACTGTGTAGCTTCAGAACGTCACTTTAACCATATAAACCACGGAAACCTAGGCACATTTACAGTAAAATGTTTGATTGCATGCATGTAATGACTGAAACACGTATGCTATTCTCTTCGTTATATCCAACAGGACCGCCTGAATAAGTTATACCAGAACATTTCAAGGGAGACACACAGGAAAAAGGTTGTGCAGGACAACACAATGTAGCAAAATGTTCTAACAGAAGAGGAAGTGCAGCAGCACATGCCGTGAAGACGATTTCAATGAACATCAATTGTACGTAAAGTGACAATGTACACAGTATTAAATTTGTTTTAAAAGGGTATTGTACAATTAAACGAACGAAAAAGTCTAAATGATTTTCATAACAATATAGCATACATAGTTATCATTTCTGGTTTCTCTTCTTTAGTAACCCTTTTTCAAGTTCACTTTCAAAGGACGCTTTTTAGCCTTGCGTAAGTAAATGATTTGTTTAAAATGCAATTCTAAGAACCTCTCTGCAACCCTATGTCTGAAGCTGAGGCGGTTTGCAGGTTGTTTTTGTAGAAAAGTATAAAATTGGACTGTTCTACCACTGTTATCTAGGTATAGAGTTTTCGTTGAGTGAGTGCTTGCTCATCAGTGAGTCCCAATAACCTTGTCAACGAGGTTGACTGCACTTGGTTACAGCAGCAGGAACATAAATCAGGAGCTTCCATTTCTCTCTTCAGTATGCTTTCACGCTTCCACCAGCCCGCGCTTTGATGTTATCAACGTATTGCCTTCTTGGAGAGCTCTCTTTGTCGTCTTCAAGGGTTGGATCTTAAGACACCGTCCTTTGACAGACAACGCTCTCTGCGACGACCGTAGTGCTGAAAGATTCTTACCTTCGCCGTTTCACTCCCCTCAAAACATTTGTAACTGTTTCCAGTTCTTCCAAAATACTTTAATAAATCCTTCTTCTTTGCTGGCTGACCCACAGAATCCTTCTCTAAATCTACATTTCTGTTGAGCATAATAAAAATTAAGGCTTATGGTCCGTGAAGCTTCTGGCTCCTCGGTCCTTGTAGACTATTGCAAGCTCAAAGGTAAGGTTTTTGCAATCCCAATCCTTGACGAAATATCTTCATTTACAGATTCGATTGGCCCTAGAAACTCTCCACGTACGTCAGCATTTTCATTCATGCCGCTGAAAGCCATCCACTTTGCGCTCTTCGTATTCGGGAGAGGGGGGAGGGAGCACTTCATTTTCTTCTCAGTTTATGTCGTTTGTATAAGTCTCCTCATACTTTCACCAGATTACATCTTCTTGAGACAATAGACTATACCACGCGGGGATGTTCTGTTTTATAAAGTACTGACATGGAGCGAGGATCAGGTCAATTAGGTTCACAAGACAGCACACAGCAGCAATTAAAGAGCAGAATTTTTGTCTCTTGTAGGCGATAAGATCTGATTACGCTTATGACCTACCATAAAACGTCGACTTTTGCTGGAAGAAAAAAGGTCCCTGGAAACGAAATCTCGTTTCCTGTATAATGCTAGTTGTTTCTTCTACATCAATTACTCATGTCCAGACAGAAGTAGATGTTACCGAAGTTTTATATGGCATAGCAGGGAAAGCAATAGCACTATCCACGGATACAAACTGTAGAGCAATATTCCAGATGCTACTAACTAGATTCTTTCAGGAGTCATCTACAAAAGTATGACTCGAACCATCTCTTGATCGGGAACAGGATGGGAATTATTTTCAACCATGTTTAAAATGCCCACTAAATTCATGCCGCAGGGTCTTACTACAAACTTTTGAATGTCGCAGTATCATTCCAACAACCTTCTGAATGTGCCATTTGAGGGGTTTGTAATACGAACTGGTCATCAATTGCTATCCAGTTTTAATACCAACAATAGCAAAAAATTGAGTGGCGAAAACTGCCCAGTGTTCACCAATTTGTAATACAAAAACCATTCACTACATCCATGACAAGTGCACCCATGACAGAATTTCAAAAATTTATGAACTGCTTCATGTCAGAAACATTTTCGGATGCCCTCAAGGCAGAAGCATCTGGAATAAAGACGTCCCTTTTCACCAACCTCATACAGAACGACATAATTGTTTCATGGACCGTTGTCTCTACAGCCATGTTCATCTCAGATCATAATCGATTTTATGTAAGAAAACGTTTCTTTTTTCGTAGCGTCTTTGATCCAAATAGATCAATATTCCTTTGTTTTGGTTGAATTTACAGGTTACTTCCCAAGTCCTTCAGCAGGTACGCATTATAATATCGTTTGAGTGCTGTTGGTTTGATGTTGCTGTGTTTTTGTGCCAATGAATCATGACAAATCAAAGCTGAAGGCCATTCACAGATATGAGTCAGTATGTTGTACAGTTCTGAACACCGAAAAACTTATCCCTAAGCCTCAAACATAAAGCCCTCTCCACAGGCTACTAAAGGAAAGAGACCGAGTTATAATATCCTGTTTGAAAAGTCGGGTTAATCTTGAAAAGGGTGATTATTTACACCAAAGAGATTGAATATAATTGATCACAAGGTAGATGATGATCATATATACGATTGATCTTGATAATGGTAGTAATGACTATAGCGATGATGATGATGATGATGATGATGACAATCGTGTGTTGGTAATGATAATGTGGATGATTCTGCTGATAGTCATGAGGATGGGAGCAATGTTCATAATGATGATGATGATGATGATGATGATGATGATGAGCATGATGATGATAATGATGATGATGACGATGAGCATGATGATGATGATGATAACAATCGTGTGTTGGTAATGACAATGTGGATGATTCTGCTGATAGTCATAAGGATGGGAGCAATGTTCATAATGATGATGGTGATGATGATGATGATGAGCATGATGATGATTAGTAGAAGTAGTATTAGTGATAACGATGATGATACAGGCAATATTTTGATTACTAGTCAAAAAGTGCTTTAAGGTCTAAGGAGTAAGATGCAATGACAATAAGACTAAACTTGTTGCTATTGAGAATATCGAAAACCTCAAAATAATCTAAGGTTTAGAATGCTCCAGTAATAATGGTTCTCTCGCAAGAGGGCGTGGCCAACAAAATTGCAAACATTTTATAAAGACATCATTGGTTTGGCCCTACCGTTGGGAAACTGAGATCAAGACAAGGGAGTTTTTAATACAAAACTCCACAGGATACGTTTCCATACTCTGCTTTATTAACATCTATTGCGTAGACAATTAAACTGTTTCTTAACAACTCCTTGGAATTTATTGATAAAGAACAGCCCACAAGGCTGATTCATGGTTAAAGCTAGTTTGACAATCTTAAGTGTCACTTTAAAGATCGACGTGTAATTAAAGATGTCAGAAAACTAAAGGGAAACACTAGTGTTCAAATCCGCTGAGGAAAGAGTAAAAGGCAGGTGTTACAAATTACTTAATCATTGTTTTACTCTGCGGAAATGAGATGCCACATCTATTACGAGTGAGAATGACTTTTTTTGAGAGGACATGAGCGACCACCAGTTAGTAAAAGTAGGTATAAAAGCCAAAATTTTGGAAGCAATACAGTGCAGGGCGTTAATTAAAATGATTGCTCTATAAGCTGTTTTGATGCGTATCGCAAACTTTGTTGATGTGATATGATAGATGCTAATAAGAGTAAAAACGTATACTTGAGAAAAGTATGACTATAAAAACGTTTTTTGCATTCTTAATTTTAAAGTCATACCGTTTAATGACTACAAAATTGTATCCTCTGGACAGTTTTTTGACATACAATGGGAGTATTAGAGAATGGTCATTTTATGTCATAGAACATCTTCCTGTGAACATTCATCCTTTAGCATCTAGTATCACGACATCTACGATTTCAGAGTGCCTTCTGATATGCAGTCGGGTGGATTCTTGTGATTATG
The DNA here is from genome assembly GCA_010016065.2 of Carybdea cf. marsupialis auct. non (Linnaeus, 1758). Classification (NCBI taxonomy): domain Eukaryota; kingdom Metazoa; phylum Cnidaria; class Cubozoa; order Carybdeida; family Carybdeidae; genus Carybdea; species Carybdea cf. marsupialis auct. non (Linnaeus, 1758). Next base: position 8,422 of record JAAAKL020006233.1, read on the forward strand.
CAAAATGGAGTGCAAGCGATGAGAGTTGTATGCTTTATACAAAACAGAACTCAAGTAAAGTCTCGGTGTCCGACAGATCAAAAAAAGAGAAAGGAGTTACAACAGGCAATATCTGGCGTAGAGAGGTAAGCATGCATTTTAGAACACGCAAACACAATATTTACTTGCAAATTCTGTCTTTTGAATAAATTTCTTTTGCAGAAATCAGCGTCCTTGTCAATTGTAAAAGTTGTTAAGGTAGCAGAGAGTGTTAGGTTCCATTATAAGAAACCTTTGTACTTCGCATTAAAAGAAAATGAGCTTGCAGGCTTTAAATGCTACTCTCTCTCTTCTATTTGCGACTGGATATTAAGCATTATCTTATCTTATCATATGCCTATTTATATTGTTGCATTATTTCAATCCTTCTACACAAGATGAAACATAAAATAGGTTTACGTCTAGAAAGCCAACGCACCGATTAAAATTCTATATAACAAATTAAAATATAGCTAAAGAGATCTCTGTTCCTTCGCTCAGACTGAGGTCGATGATATCCGATGCCTGACATCTTTTTACATTCTATTTAAACTCCAAACAGCTTGAAATAGATGCCTGTATTTCAGAAGAATTGGCGGTTATTCCAAACCAGTCAATATCTAAAAGAACAATCTTAACACGGAGTTTAAATTTCAATCGTTTTGAGAAGCTTTCAAAAACATATCATTATACAGAGTCAGATTTGAGAATCTGACTTTATAAACTCTTAATGTGATTGAATCGCAAATACACGAAGCTTCTACAATCAACACTTTGTACATCCTAATGACAGGGCACAACAACGTATGAACTTTATGATAAACTACATCAGTTTATGATGCTGAAACAGATATGTGTGTCGCTTTAGGAGAGGAGGGGAAAAAGGTATCATGCAAAATCGTCTTTCACCCTCCTCCCCTAAATTATGAAAGCCGATCAATAATGACGTACCTATCAGCATTTAACGCCATGAGCAGAGGACAGACATTATTGCGAAGCGACTATTGTTCTATATGAAATCCAGATAGTCATCCAGATATGACTTTTGAAACTTGTGCTGGAGTTCTTTATTTACTACTTTCTCGTGTCTCTACCGTGTCTGCCGATGAAAAACTGTTTTACTCGTATTTTATTATTGTAAATGTACAAGAATAAATTATTTAGTATTGACATATTTTTATCAACATTAAGGATGGGAAAATGTGGCTACCGTATCAATCTTCCTCTTCTTGCAATTATTCTTTCCCTATTTTGTTGATCTTATGAAAAGGTAGACTTCACGTATATAAGGCCCTGATCCAATAAGGAAGAGTGAGTTCCTTCATTATGATCTAACAACATAAAACATCTACTACTACTCTTATTTACTGAAGGGCATGTGTACAAGTAGCTGTGTGGTGCAAAAGGACAGAGGCAATACAATATAACAATATAAAACATCTACTACTACTCGTATTTGCTGAAGAGCATGTGTACAAGTAGCTGTGTGGTGCAAAAGGACAGAGGCAATACACGGCATCAAATACACCACAATTTACCAGACGAATAGCACTTTTTGAAAGTTATAAGTGACACTGCAAAAAACCTCGGAAAGGACCTGCTAGAAGAATCGCCGTACATAATTACCGAACAACATAACTCATTTTAATGAACAATAAGCAATGGAAGTCCTTAATTTTCAGTCCTGTTAACTAGTCAATTTTCGGTAATACTTATGATTTAAACGTGTTACTAGATACTAGTTCTAAAGGCATGAATATTGTTTTCCTTGTAGCATGACACAAGATGCAGCGGAGACATTTCCAGTCCAACTTACTGCCCATGTATACCAATAGGGACATACGTCGAGTCATTTCGCTACTGTACACCGAGTAAGCAACTAATCACTGCTATAAAGTTAAATTGAGTTTAGCTTAACTGTTTTGCCGAGTGTCCACTGATAGCAGATATCATCAACAAAGTTTTTCTCCCTTCTTAGCATCGGGAGGCATCCAAAAGCATATAATATGGGGAACTTGAGTCTGCAGGCTCCCAAACTTTTGCTATCGACATCTCTTTTAGCAATCGCAAATCCTTCCAGGCAGGGGGCAAATGATGAAATTATAGAAATAAAACTAATTGACTACAAAGGTATGACAGTAAATAAAATGGTAGATCTTAATATGTGATAAAGTATAATTTTTTTCCATATCATTTTGTTCTTTCCGATAAGAACTTGATAGTTGAACACCCCCTTGTCTACGTTTTGTTCATAACTCCGGCAAAGATGAGTCAACCCCCTCTTCTTCCCGAAACAATTTGTCTACACAACTATGTTGACATCAACCAGTTTTTACGAAGATAGAGCCTGCGACTCACTTTTCTATATAAGAGATAGTCTTTGTTTAGTTCTTTCGTAATAAGCTAATCTTCTTGCTTTCTTTGACTATTTAACGTTTTACAATATTTACAACACAATGTTTACACTAAAAGTTCTTAATTCTTTTGTATTGATTTTATATACCGCCATATCTAGTTCACATCTATTCTACAGAGGTTTACTATTTACACACGTATAATAACCTGGCGGTAGAATATCTGAGACAAACAGGGTTGCTGAAATTCCAAGTGCTGCCTCGTACGGCTCTCGTACGGATTAACCCACAGTTCTAGCCAGTAGCAATGTTTGGTTCACGCCTTGCCTAAGGATACTACTGTATGGCCTGGAACGAGATTTGAACCATCTATGCATTAGGCCACGCATCCACAAGGATATATGGTATCCATTTTAAAAGAATTTGTCTTTCTCTAACGAAACAATCAAAAGCATATACATCGTAATGGGAGTGTAGCGGATAAACTAATGAGGAAAAGCTTCAGCATATCCTCCTTTTTGACTTCATGTCCTCTTTGCGATGCACGATTTCAGATTCATGTCTTCCCATATTTAGCGACCAATTCATGTTCTCTTTGCGATGCACGATTTCAGATTCATGTCTTCCCATGTTTAGCGACCAATTCATGTTCCCTTTGAGATGCACGATTTCAGATTCATGTCTTCCCGTGTTAAAAGCAGATAAACTAATGAGGCAAAACTTCAGCATATTCTCCTTTTTGTCTTCATGTTCTCTTTGAGATGCACAATTTCAGATTCATGTCTTCCCATGTTAAAAGCAGATAAAATAATGAGGAAAAACTTCAGCATATCCTCCTTTTTGTCTTCATGTTCTCTTTGCGATGCACGTTTTCAGATTCATGTCTTCCCCTATTTAGCAACCAATTCATGTTCTCTTTGCGATGCACAATTTCAAATTCATGTCTTCCCATGTTTAGCGACCAATTCATGTTCCCTTTGAGATGCACGATTTCAGATTCGTGTCTTCCCATGTTTAGCGACCAATTGTGCATCTACGGTACATCTACGATCCGTACATGCCCTATCTCACATACTTGTGCTTTCTTTTCCACGAAGGCAGCATTGTAAAATAGATTTTTTAATTTCTCTACTTTCTGGTATTCACAGAATTTAAGTTTTCTTCCATAAAATATTTTAATGAATGTCCTTGATAAAAGTCTGCATTGAGCACAGCTTTATGTGTTGTTCTCTAGTTTATGACACTTTCAATATTCTTTATACTTCTTTTTGAGTTTTGTTGAAATTCTCGTATACTTGTTCAGGTCTAATAGAAATATAACTCGATACACAATTGATTGCAGATAATCCGTTTTTATTTACTTATTTTTAAAAAAACGATCAATTCTTCGGAAAGTATTTTCAAAATTTCAAGTGCTCAATTTATGCCACGGACTGGTTGCGAAAAAAACATTGTCATCTAGTTAGAACGTCAGTGGTCTCCTTTATCATTTTCACTTCTTGAAGATGGCCCCAAAATGTCCCTGGACTTCCACATTGTTGCGGAATAACAATTGCAGATAATCAAGGTTAAGAGTTCTAGCGACAGTTGCCATAGAGATGTGCATGTTGTCAACAACAATAGCTATTATTGTGCTTAGATAAATGACTACAAGTCAAAACTTAAGAAGGCGCAAGTACGTGCGGGGAACTACACTGAAAGACACATTAGATGACCATTTTCAAATAAGATATCAGAAATATTCATCCCTTGTTTCGATCATCTGCTTCAAATTTTGGCCAAGACAGGCATTCCCGTGTAACATGTGTACATGTTTGTATTCATGTGCACATAATATAAATTCAGCACACATGCACACGGATTTCTTTATAACAAGTATACATGCACGTATCCACGCACACTTAGTACACAGATTTTTGCACGTAAATATGTAGGCCTCCACGACTGCATGTATGCATTAGTAGTTCTATGAAGGGCCTGCTTTTATAAGAAGGGAATATCCTACGTCGGAATTACAAGGTTTCCAGAGTTCATAACAGTGGTAATGTTTTTTGTTAGTAAAATCTTCCGGTAATATGGGTTTTGTTGTCCTTCCCAGTTTTTCCTTTCATAGTGAAAACAAACGACATTGAAGATTTCTAGCGTCTCGGCGTTGTCTTGACGCCATTCTCAGAGATTCTAGTTCTTTTGTATTTTAACTTGTTCAGATCTCTTTCTTTACATCACCAAGTTGGGTCTCCCCGAGCAATTACATCACGTCAGATAATACGACCCTTCATAAAAGACTTTCTTTCATTAACGAAGTTCGATCCTATGTCACATTTAAGCTGGTCAACGAATGCGACTTGTCTCCAATGCGAGGCGACTCCAATTGCCGGTTCCCATAAAATGAGATCACTGGTTGCTAGTCTCTCATGTTGAACGCAGTATCGAGCCATTTTGAGGCAATGCGTTTTATCTTCAAGAAAAACTCGGGGTAAATTGCTATACAGAATCTTGTTGCTGACATGATCTCTGCATGTGATATTAAAAACCTTTGGAAGCACACGGGCGTAACAACCATCACGCCTTGCTGTTTTGTTGTGATGTAGGTGTTCGAGCTGTAAAGTAGAATAGAGTCCACGGTAGCTAAAAATTTAATTCTCTTTTAGGCTGTCTGTCATTTTCTTTCAAAGATCAAACTAAATTCCTAATTATCATCTTGCCTTTCAGGCAGTCGTTATTGGATTGTCATCAGAGATCATCCAGGAAGCTACGGCGTTATCAAAAATGACATTTCTACACCTCTTTCCTCGGCTACCATCTGCCTGTGGGTAAAACAGTACAAACCTATTCACACTGTCAACTTGACAAGGGTCGCTCTGTTTCAGTACGCTCAAGCTGATGACACACGGTGTGCTGATATTGCTTTGATGTACCGTAGAAGAGTAAAGGATCTTTTTTTCCTCGTAAATAGGCAGAGAAGGAGGACATCCCTCAACATTGATGATGGTGAGTTACACCACATCTGTGTGACGTGGAATTCTGTTGGCGGAGAATGGAAAACATATCAAAATGGAGTGTTAAACTCTAAGGGAAATGATTTGTCAAAGGACACCGTAGTGTCTCCACATGGTCAGTTGTTTCTTGGGTTGAGAGTTTCAAAGAATAGAGGAGGCACGTGTGAACCGATTGTTAGTACACAGCTTAATGTCGACATTACCCTTCTGCACTTTTGGGAGGATTTATTAACCGAGACGGATATTATAAGAAGTTATGAAAGTTGTACTGTCCCCCAAAAGGGTTTATTAGTTAACTGGACTAAGTCGTCCATTGAAGCATCTGATGGATCTGATGGATCTGATGGATCTAAACTAATACCTTTCTGCTGAGGTAGAGGACGCATGCGTAGAGGTGAACCATAAAAAAGTCTGATCCATATGAATCTAGTTTTCCTTTGAAAGGGTCAAATTCAAATTAATCATTGGGGCCAAATGCACTTTGTTTCTTGCAAATAAATTCTGCATCATTTAACTACATTCACAATTTAACCCATGATTTTATTCTAGGAGCTGTGCATTTAGTAGTCACGAGGCCTGTACTGAACACTACTAACAGATCGTGTCAGAACTAGAATCTATATAAGACAAGATCATCATTGTTCTCCATATTTCTTTATATTAGTTATCAATTTTCTGAAATTCTATATCTCGTGTACTCTGTTAAACTCTTAAACTCTAAATCTCTAAATCTCTGAACTCGACAAGTCTGAGACTCTGCCCCCAGCTCAAAAGTGAATATCTTAAGAATAGTCATGGGCGTCACTTCCGATACTCAATCCTTCTCAGATTACTTCTAGAACGAGGCCTCTGCATTCATGCACGATTGACACTGCAATTTCAGGCTTACCCAAGAGGGTAAGGGACAGGTCAACTGTTGCCAAAAGAGTTTCTCCATATTGCGTATTTTTCGTCAACCGTTGGAATTTGAACCTTTCTTCTGATTGAGTCCTTCCTTTGTGCAAAGAGTTCATCTCAAATACTCTTGTGAGAATAAAATAGCACAAAAATCTTGCAGAAGTTAGGTGTTGGAGAAAATTCATTGCTAGTTTCAATGTTTGCCTAAAACTCCCTTCAAGTATGTTGTATTCAAATCAATCTAAATTCGGAAGCGAAACCTGGCTCAATTTGAAATCAAAATCCGCCTGATTTGAAATCCAGTATGATTTGAAATATTCATGCAACACTCAGGGTGAGTCTTCACGTGTGCCTCTCTCACCAATTAATAGAGTAGAACAATTTTAATGTACTTATTTGCTTTGTAAATACTTTCAGCAAACAAAGGAACACCAGCAGTAGCAGATTCGAGACTACTTTCTCTACATTTCCATAGCTAACAAAAATGTTGTACCGAGACTGCACTTGATCTTGAATGTATCGACGTCGCTTTTCTTATGTAATGTAAATAGTTATTGAAAAACTTTGTTAATGGTACAACATATTATATTCGGACGAAATAGGAAAATCCCTTCTGCAATTGCATACGTTGTTGGTCCTCGGTGTTCAAAAGAGTCAGTGTGGAATACGAAACTTGTTATTCTAAAGCTGTCACTTTTAAATGGAGATCAAACTCAACATTTGTTGTGTTCAACAGGTAACTAATTATGCTTGACGTCATTCACAATTTAGTAAGTTTAAGTAGGATTTTGCCCTTGAAAACAATAAAATTTTGAATCTTAATAGTATGCAAATAAATGGAGGATAACATATTCCACCAAGGGGAAACATAATTCTAATTTATATAGACCGATTCCGATATGATGTTTCGGATATCTATCAGGATATGCCATTTTAAATCTTAGCATCGGTATGGGTGTGGTTATCAGCATTGGCACCAGTCTCGATCTTTACAAATACTAAAGTAGATACCATCTGTAATATTGTCCAAATTCATATAACGCATGAAGTTTCAGAATATTAAAGGCTGTTCTTCTGTAAGGAATATTTCTTATGTCATTTGCCAAATAGGTTCCGTCAAGGGGTATACAGTTCGTTACTACATATTTCTTGGTGATGATATCCGTACCTTCAACAGCTGTTTTATAGATATACTCCTTTACTTCTCCAACATAAAATATATCCATTTACTCCTATTAATCACTCCTTGCTCCTGCTTACTTGACTATATCACATATTCTCTCGTTGTTAAACATCCTATCTATATTTCTTCAAGTCTTCACCTTTGTACTATTTTAGTCTATCTTTCCATTATTTCCACTTTTAATGTCTCAAATTCTTCATTTCTATACTCCCATTAAATACAATCCATTCCCCCGTCTTTAACTCCTTTATTACACCTCATTACTCTGAGACTTTATCTCCTTCAACTCTTTTTTTCTTTTATTCCTTTATTGCCCTGATTAATTATTACTCTATTTTTATGTCTTTTTTTGTCCTTTATTCATGTATTCTTCTTTCTGTCTCTAATACCTTATTCCGCCTTAATCCGTTAAAGCTTCATTCCCTTAGTCCACTTTATTCATCCGATGTTTCCTTCCTTGATTTCTCTTCGTTCTCTCCAATTCTTAATCTCTTAAATATTCTTGATTCCTCAAATCCTTTACTTCAATACTCTTCTCTACTTCTATAATACATCATTCCTGCATTCGTCTTTATCAATGCACTTTACTTATCACATTATTTCTTTTCATACCCTGCATTTTCATTCCCTTCCTTTGCACCTCCTTATTTATTCAATCGATTACTCCTTATTCCATTTTTATTCCTCCAATCGATCGTTCCTCTTTATTTACTCAAATTTTACTTCTTTATTCCTTTACATTTCTTCAACCATTTAATCCTTATTCTTTACTTCTGCACAATCGATCATTTCTCTTTATTTACTCAAATTTCACTCCATTATTCCTTTTTTTCTCTCGATCCCTTATTCTTTACTTCTCATTATTCCTATAATTGATCTCTCGTCTTTATTCCCTCATATTCTATTCCTTCGTTCGTTTCTATTCCCTTAATGCATTATTTCTTATTCTTCTTTATTCTTGCGATCCAGAATTCCTCTTTATTTCTTAAAATTTCATTCCATTTTTTTTTATTTCTTCAATCATTTATTCCTTATTATTTTTTATTCCTCCAATTGATCATTCTGAGATTTAACCGGTTTAAAACCTAAGCGTGAACCGAAAATTCTGATAATGTTTGCCATTGTCTTAATCAAACGCCATCGATAGGCGGATGGCCAGATTATGAAAGTAACCGATATATACGTGTACAGTAAAACCAGACTAATAACATATGTACAGGTAAAACTACTAATTTGAAATGAAAACTTTTGATTAGCACTCTACATAAACTCACACTAGTTTACAGAAACCAAGCATTTAAGTCAATTCATAGGTAGTGCCAGTGTCACTCATTAGGAAAGATAATGAAAGATTTCAAATGACATTAAATCGCCCTTTAATTAGTACCTCACTATCTACTGTGCGATGATACACCACTCTCATGTAAACAATGCATCTTATACTGTTTTTATTCCAATATTTTGCTTCTTTGAATATGTATTTCTTTTCTTTGACTCTCCTTCAATCAACGACATCCTCCATAAAATGCTGTCTCCTTTTAAGCACCCGCCCCTTAATAAGCGCCACATCTCTGTTCATTAGTTATCAAGTAGATCCGCAGCGCTCATTAGAGTCAGCACGGTATATTAATTACGTTTTTTTACCCACCAAGCCAGAAGGACTTTGTTTGTAAACTCATTTATCTACAACTGGTGACAAACGAGACATTCACAGTAGCTTTAAGCTTTTCCAGGCCGCATAACTTCAGAGTTGCGCACTCATGCAGGTTTAGGCTACAACGAATGCATTGTTTCTCGTCTGTTGGAAATTCTGCACTACCAGGAATCTGTTCAAACTCATTTATCTTAGTAGCATATGGATTTGTCTGGTTCTTTGTTGTCTGCAATTGTTTTGGTAATGTTTTTACCAGGTGTCTAATATTCAGCATTTGTGTTTCCTCTCTGGTGTAAATTTATGTTTTGCAAAACACCCACAATTAATAATCGACCATTTTTATTGTGCTTTATGACTGTTCCTTTGAGTGTAACTTTGGCAATAAGATGTCGCTTTCAAACCAGATGATTTTCGGTTGATACTTGTACCCTGCAAGTGCCTCGGTTTGAAAGCGAAGATGTTAAATACCCTGCGAAGGATGCCAAATTTCAGTCTGTATCATCTTCCCGTGTATTGAAATAAAACGGATGACCCTACTCCATACCCCCTACCTCCTACCCTCGTCATTTTTAACGTAACAAAAAGCTTTGAATAGATTAGGATTAAGGAGAAGATTAGAATATCATTACATTACTTGAATAGAGCAACAACAATAAATATGTGCAGGGGCGGATCCAGAACTTTTTGCAGGGAGGGGTCCGAGTCCACATAAAGTGGGCGTGGTCATTTTCATCTAGCGT
>JAAAKL020006234.1:0-18265 GCA_010016065.2 Carybdea cf. marsupialis auct. non (Linnaeus, 1758)
TGACTGTGGTCTACTCAGCCACTTTCACTCTAATTCACAGAGTAGGTTGCTCAGCTGATCGAACAGTTGAGATCTCAAACGCCGTATCGACGGGAGAATCCTTCACGATTGTATGCGGATATCAATAACTGCTCTGACGTTGATAAATACATCTTCGTCAAGATTTTGCTTTGGTATCTATTTGTCACTGTCTTCCCTGTGTACTTTGATATACATAATAATATACATTTTGTTATTCTTTTACAGCTCCTACTCTTCAGTCTACCATTGGCTATTTATGTAGGTGAACTGTCGTCGAAGAGAAACAGTTTACCGAGACCTACGAAGAGCTTCATCGGACTCTCCATGCACAGAGTGAAATCCTTAATTTTCCATTCTTTGTTTTCCCTTATTGTTTCACTGCAAGTATCAAATGCGTTGAACATCAGAATTACATATGGAAACATGGCTTGTTTGCTCTCTCCTGTCAAGACATGGTCGGTACCATTCGCTGTGTGGTTAGTTTATCAAGCAATTAAGATTTCAAGATGAGATCATGAGGTTTTGTTGGAAACTTGTGAAGTTCCTCTATGACAATTTTACACAGAAATTTATCACAAATGTTGTTACTATTTAGAAATCGTATCAGGTCTTACCACAGTATTAGGTCGAGTCAACACTCTTGAAAATGGCGGAAGGACAAGTTGGCATAGATTATTATATACTGAATTAGAAGTTTATTGTTTTATAGCGAGGCAAACAGTTAGGTTTTTAAACTTCTCATGTCATCATATTTAAAAAGGAAAATGAACATTCGTGGACCAAGAAGATCGACAGTCAAGCTGTGATCTCAGTATGCTTTCACAAAATCCCAATTTATATCTTTGATTATATTTTTGCTGTTGTTCTAGCATGCTCAATAACGTGGTGTTTTGGGATCGTGTAGCCGTGATATTTGTGCTGATGGCAGGATGTGATGGGAGTTGATGGTATGGCCAGTGTAGAATGCTTTACATCTTTCCTCAATACAGTTGTAAAAGCAGTACCGATGCATCTGACGATCCCCATGGTGTACCATGATGACTGTATTGAGGAAGAATGTAAAGCCTCCCGGGTTGGTTGCACGTTAGAGATGCTCATCACGTGTGGTCGGTAGCACAAATACAAATCAGCAACATCCAAGGACACAATGTTATCGAATATGGTAGCAAATGTAAACTCCATATAAGCGCAAATTCTCGGGCGTAGGTAACATCTTCCCGAACGTGGCAGTGCCATTTCTTGCACTGGTTATACCCAGTCACTACTTTTCAGGAGCAGGAGCCCGACGACGCGAAACCATGTATGAAAAGGTGTTATATTAAAGCCTATTTTATGCAGACTCAGATGATTGCCCACTGCAAAAGTGACAGCTCGCCACTTTACAGTCTTAAGCCTAAACAGCGCCTTCTCCAGACTATAGGTCTGAGCAACACGAAGGTCTCAATGCGATCAATGTGAGTCAAGGGTTTGTCTGTTTAATTAGCTTTGATTTTCTTTCTGTTGACGATGATGTTTCTTCCCCAGATTTCCCGTTATCAAGAAAGGCCGTCTTTTGTTATGATACTCGTTTTATTGCCAACTCTTTATTTATATTGCCTTGATATTTAATGAGATTGTTGTTAAGATGTAAGCCCTTTTGTAAATGGCTAGCGATTTATCAATTATAAAAACTGCGAATGTCAAATGTCAAGATTTCTTTGTTCAAGGCAGATGTCGAAGCCTAAGGAACAGCTGTCTCTTCTTTGTAGCTTTTATCGCTTAGTAGACTTTTCAACATTATGTGAAACTCATGGCCATGTGACAATTTCTAGGATAGTTTTTGAGTTTCTACCCAAATGTTAGGGCCCATTGAGATGTTGACAGGACCGAGCTGATAAAGTTTAGTTCAGCTTCTTGGCTGTTTGTCTCTGCTGTGCGCCACTTATCGACTGTGCTAACAAGTAAAATAATGGTAGGAGATGCATGTTGCATTACGCATCTCTTTTGATGTTTCTCTTAATTGGACAAGGCCAAAACTATATAGAACAAACTGCCTAACTTTTTTCGTAACCTCACCCCCTGAGCTGGACTAAGCTTGTAGTATTTATGACGTCGATATAATGATGAAAATCGCTCTTGACCCTTCTCTATTGTATCTGATAGCAAATACACAAAATGCTCTTCAATCTGAGTGAGTACCAATCCATAACACATGAAGCTTCGTTTTTTACAAGAAAAATCGTATCAAAAGCCTGTTTCTTATGTTTAGCCAAACTTTCGGGACTCTTTGCAAAACTAAAGACCTGCCATGCAGACAAACCATGTTAGTTTATTGCTCTTGCGTTCTATTAATTGATATTTCTGTAATTTTTCTTTCGTTTGTAAATTTCCTTTGCCTTCTTTTCTGGTACTTTTTTTTGTTTATGAGTTAAAAGGAGGACCCGGCGAGATAGTGTCTTAGAGACCAGTTCCAAAGGACACCAAGCAACTTCAACGTCAGTCGGTTTGATTCAAATTCCTCGTCCTGCTTTTTCATTGAATTTCGCACAACTAAAGAAACACTCGTATGTTTGCCCCATTGCTACTCCACCCACCTTCACAATTAGGCATATAGAACACAATAAGGACTTTTATGCATGTTTTGGCACTTATTGTGGTATCAGAAGAAGAAACATTTATGCTAACCAGTGAGACGCCAATATGAAATATATATCAAAATATAATGAATGCCAGTGAAAGAAGAATTAATGCCATTTTATTGGCTCAGGAGGCTAAAAGGTGACTCAAACATTCGCAGGTCGTTGTCTTTCTGTCTTTCTGGGCGTTTATCTGTTTAGGGATCTGAATGCATCATGACTACTCTTTGCACTAGTCTGCTACAGAGCAACCTGCTCGAACCGCTATTCACTTTTGGAATACGATTAACTTCTTTACACAGTAGCTCTTGGACTGTTGTGGCTCACGAATGCCTTTCCATGACCATGATGCAATTTTATAATGGTCATAGTAGCTACGGTCTGCAATGTGTACCTGTTTTCTCAACGATACTCTTCGATGTTTGTTAGGTTTTCAAAGGTAGAATACATGAAAGGGAGAATTATGAAGAAATACGTATGTTGTCGCTAATGGTATTTGGACTCTTATTTAATATATGTTGTTATTCATAATCCATGTTTTGATCTTTGGTTGGAATAGAAGTATACGTGATACCAATCCCACTTCCGAAACCGGGAAGGTAATATGATAAACTTTTTATGGAGAAGTGCGTCTATTATCATCTCTTTATTTCAGCCTCTCTATGGTATTCCTGCCATCTGTCGATCCGTGTACGACTTTCTTTACGTTATTCTGTCATTATCTACGTACACGGTTACTGTTTTCGATTCCAAGATCTTTAACGCGCATTCACGCACCTTAGTTACATCAGCTGCCAGCCATTTATAACACTGCAGTTTACTGTCTTTGTCCAAGCCTTAACGTCCCCAACTTTTCTTCCTGTCGGCGTGGCCATCCGGTACCACGATATGTGATTCGCAGAGTACCTCGACAGATTTCCAGCAGCAGCTATGCACCCCCACCACACTCCTCTTTGTAAGGACATGCCGTGTGCGCGACAAGCACGAACAAATCACCAAGCAGACATGTGATACAATGCAATAAACGTTTTTCACATGATCCTCTATACAAGGAATCTGTAGTATTGGAAAGCGTGTTATCAAAGTAATCAAGAAATGTTAACCTATCTCTAACGTCCCGTCTCGCAACAACTACTGACCACGAGACAAGCAGTGTGCTTCGCTCCTCCTATTGCAATTGCGTTGGTAAGGACTATTTATCAGCAATATATTTGCTAAACCTTTAGCCTGATATTTTGTAATAATTAAGCAACTATTGACGAGGCAGAAATGGAGCTTTTTAAAGTGAGGAACAGCGTATTGTGGTAACAAGTGAACGTTTTTAAAAAATCTGCATCTTGATCTACAGCAGCGTTTCTCGACTGTTCTAGAGTACCGTACCCCGTTAATCGGTAAAAAGATTCCACGACTCCCAATTCATCTGAATAACTGATTAATACTCTAGCCCTTATACCCATCCCTTAGCATGTATGGAAGTTTTTGGAATGAATTTTGCCTCATTGTCGGAGGAGAGCCCATTTTAAAGAGATTCTATTGTTCAAATCGCTGTTAAAATCGATTTCCGGATAACAGTCCCCCCAGTTTGAAACAACTGGCCACGCCCCTAGTGAAAACGATTCTTGACCATTAGTTTAGTCTGTAAATCGACGATTTCCTTTAGTAGCTGCTATTTGAAAGAAAACGGGATAACCGCAAAGGGAATAGCATACCGTTCAGGAAAGAAAATGGCAAAAAGGTAACAGCAGGGCACTTCTATATTTACTGCTTTAATATGCAAGTATATATCAGTAGCACATCCTCAGAAACGCCCATGCTGTTCATAGGAACAGGATGTGACAGAACTAAACAGGACAGATGCTACGGTAAAATTTCGTTTAGTTTAGTCACGAAGTCATAATTAGTCAGGGGGTCATCAACAGAGTACTTTCCCGCTAAAATTTCATAGTTAGACCCCCTCCTAGTCTGGCAAGGGCAAGGAAGGGGTAAAAGAATCACATGTCCTGAGCCACGGAATGGTGAGGTAGGATTTGCCACTTCCTTTCCTTACCTCATTTATCCCTCCTCAGAAATGGCAGGTACCCATTCTAGTGCTGAGTTCACAGTACGAGTTTTCAAATTAATGGCTGCGGGTGGACCTGGACCATCTGCCCTCTGCTTGCAAGACCAGCTCTCAACTGACTGAGCTAGCTCGCCGACGCAAAGGTACTTTCGAAAATACCCTGTCGTGGCGCACTTACGTTTAGGGCATAGTCCCCGACCCCATCCCATTTCTACAAAGCTAAATAAAGCTAAGAACTAAACCAAACCCTAGTAACCCGAAAAGGGTTTACTAGGGTGGGAAGCTGATTGCGCATGCGCCTTTGTTGGAGCACTTTCTTGTTAGAACTCTTCCCCAGAAAATGTTCTTTCGCTCTGAAATTTGCCTCTTTTCCTTATGGTAGTGACATTAGATTCTATATTCAAATAACTTTCAGTTAGATGAGAACCTTGGCCCAGAAAAGGAATATTACAGGTTGCGATTTTGATCGTTCAGCAATCACACTACCATTTTGCAGGCATATTTTTACATGAACTGATGTACCTTGTATTATCAAACCACTGCTAACGGTTAAGAGACAGATTAAAAGTGTAAGTAACAAAGGTACAGATCTCAGAAATTTCAGGGCGGTAAACGAAGGGTCCAACTTGGTATATGTGCTCCTCAAACCCCTCCCTCCACGCAGAAGAAGGCTCATATCATGTTTGATTAAGATTCATTCATAGAACAACAAAACCCAGCAGTGACGTTACAAAGTTTGAAATGGCACCCCAAGATACTTTAAAAACAAGCATCACCTCGCAGAGTTAGTCGAAGCATCTGCAACCATCCAGACTTCCATCAATAATACTATTGGAATATCACTTGTCTTTCTTGACATTCTAGAGAATAGGATATCGCATGAAGCTGTCATCCAAGTAAAATAGAAACCAAGCGTTTTAAACGTAAGCAAACATCCAGAGTTCTGATGCTATAGAAAAGAATCTGGATTTATTGGTAAACCTTTCTTTTCTGCTAACAGCTGGCACTTTTTAAGTCGTTGTCGCTACTCGATCGGCAGTATGATATCATAGGATGAAAACGTGTATCAGTCTCAACCGAGAGGTAACACTCATGGGCCCAGATCTATGTAAGAATGTGAGGGGGGGGACAAAAGGATTAAACGTGGATAATTTGACATTTCTGGGCCATAAAGTAGGGGGGTAAAGCAGCTGTTGTTCCCCCAATCTGAAAAATGAGGGGGACATGCCCCCTGTCCCCCCACAGAATCTACGCCCATGGTAGCACTACAATGTATTTTGAACATTAAAGTCGTAGTAGTCAAGCCAGCCTTCTCCAGAGTTAGTTTTTACGGAGTCAGTGGTTATCAACTGGTTATCACGTAACATAAATTGGAATGTTAATTGCAAGAGAGACTCAGTGAACGATTGGAAGAACGAGTGACAAGGAAGCTACAATGTGTAACGCCTGGGTGGAATAATAAAAGCCTTTGTAAGTGATAAATAATAAGCTGTATGTGGATAAGTTAAAATGAATAGGTTCATGAGGTTACTTGGAAAAAATAACAAGTAATGAAATACGGGATCAAGCATCTTCCGTCTAAAAAGTGAGGTCATCCTCCAGACGCAAATTTAAATCCCCATCAAACAAAGCTTATAAACAATGTTACGTAACATGGCGTACCTTCCAAAAGCTATTTTATATTATGAGGACTAGTTTTCGTGACCATACTTGGTTCGATCGATCCAGTCTCTTTTGGGAGAGCAGTGATCTAGCCACTGGAAATATAAAAATTGGATAAGCTGTTAATTCATCTATCAGTTGTAGAAAGACATGACTAATTTAATGTTGATAGTGAAGCTGTCGTGGTATAGTTGAAGTCGACATGTACCTAAAACACCTTTTCTAAAATCTGTTCACTATCATAATCTAAAATAACTTTTATCTTCTAAGCTTCAATCATTATAGACACAAAACTGGATAAAAAGGGCTATTTTACATGCAATTTACATGTTTTGTGACCAATGAGATTTTTTTTTTCAAATTAATTTTGTGCCTATACATATGATGTTGATTGTACCTTTTGTAGGATACATTTACGACGACATTTGCTGTAAAATACCCCTGAGTAAATTTGGGAGGAATTCAGAAACATGTCATATAGCTCTACAGCTACATATGTCTTTCTATTTTCAAGTAACTTGTCTCTTTTATTGTAAAGTAAGGCAGGTTTTTGGCTTCTTTATTTGGAGGGAGTGGAGAATTTTACTTTTTTATTTTATTATATTATTTTACACAGTGCCCTTATTAATAACAGCATTCGTTTGCTGACAAGGTCACCCTGTATAAATAACTATTATTATTATTGTACAACTGGAGACATGACTCCATCCTGATCGACCTTAGCAAATTTTTATCTTCAATCGGAGATTTAGATATCTATGCTGACATCCTGGCTACAAGTCTCCATCCATAATCACTGGTGATCGTAAAAGACCAGACATACTTATTCGCAAAGGAAAATACTTATACGTATTGGAACTTACCGTTGGGTTTGAAAGCAATCTCAAGGCTAATGCTATTAGAAAGTGTGTAAAGTACCATGAACTCTGTAGCCGACTAAGAGCATCATATTCTGTAAGATTTATAAATCTCAGTATGGGGGTCATTGGAACAGTAGCTACAGAAGCTAAAGCATTCACTGACTTCCTTGAGTATATTGGAATAAATAAAAGTCAATCCTTTTACATCTGTAAGAAGTTATCTGTATGTTGCATTCGAGCTACACACTTTTTGTTTTGGTGCAAGGACAAAGACTGGAAGACTCGCGATTTGTTAACTTGGTAATAAAGTCCTTCTTACCTCCTGTTAACATGTTTGTGACATTGTTAGTATAAAGTTTTCTTATTGGCTACGCTAGTTCATATTCTTTTCACAAATTTGTTACGATAGTTTCATGGTTAAATTGTTTTGTATATTGTTTGTATTAAGAAAATTTAGATATGCCTGTCAAGTGATTATCTAAATTGTAGTTTGCCAATGAAATTATTAAATAAGATGTTTGAAAAAAAGAATTATTATTAGCAGTAGCAGGAGGCAAAGTGTTGAAGGAAACAAACAGCTTTATACAAAAATGTAGTACATGTTTTAATAAAGGAAACACCGACATAAGAAACTTGAAAATAAGAAACATTTAAAAATGGGAAATAAGTTTCGAAAAACGTCAGAAACATCCAAGATAAGTTGGTACTTTTCCAGATACCCCCAACCACTATTGTTCAACACTGTAGTGAAAAAGAGAAAAAAACCCGACCAACTTTTCCCACCTAGCCGTAACCCTTACCGTAACCCTAACCCTAACCCTGTCGAAAAGGGGTATTCTGTCTCTGAATGAGGCGGTGGCGGGATATCTGCAAAAATTCCGATTAGTTTAAGGCTCGACCATATCAAACATTGAGAAATATGCAGACAGTCTTTGAGATGTGACAGATTTCATCTATTTCTTAAATGTGTTTAGGAAGGTAATAAGTAGACGATTTGGGGCTTCTCGCCTCCTGCCGCCGCTCCCCAGTTTTTTAAGAAATGTTGAGGCCCATGGCCTTAGTTATTCTACATGATGTCAGTATAGTGCTGATTTGGTCATCACACTTTTTTAGGTGGGCTTTTTGAAACCCCAACCCGTCAAACACGTAATGCATCACTAATATTTACCTGTAAATCTGATCATTAACTTCGACGTTTCTGTAGGGTAACATTAACATTTTGAACGTTCCAAAGTACAAAATAATACTATATATTTCCTGAAAGGTAATAAGATTTCCTTAATGGATATCTGCATTATATAATTTTGTAATAAGCTCAAATTAAATGATTTGCTTAAGAAGCTGATGTATTACTTGTAGTTACCAATGAGTGCTATTGTTATGAGACTCTGTTGCCATAGCAACCACCATAAACAGATTTCAACTATTAAAATTCAAAAAGTACATTATCAGAGCTTTCGAATCGTATATAATAACAGGCCATCAAGAAATAGCTACTGCCCTAAAACCAAAGAAAAACACCTTATTCCTCATGACACAAAAAACATGTGAAAGTGAATTTGTGCGCTAAAGGGTTAAGTGGAGAATATAAATGCAACATAGAAGCTTCTCCGATAGTAGCCTACCATCGACATTATTCTTATTTACAGGAGGTATGATTTTCGTCGTAGACAGCACCCGCTCCCGGTTATTTTTAAGAAGCGTCCTGTTTGAAGGTATTAAAACCAAGGTATTTTGTTGGAACGTCGCCTTGCGTAAATATACACTACTATTTCAAAGAAACGGTCTCATAGAAGCCTCCTGAAAATAATGCATTTAAGTTTGAGGTACTAAAGGTACTAAAATTAAGAGGTACTAAAGGAAAGTGAAAATACGTCACCACCGGGATTCGAACTAAGGACCCACGCAATTGCAGCGTGGTACCCTACCAACTGGGCTGTGTTAGCACAATGACAACATATTTTACTTCTTTCTATGAACCACTTTAACTCC
This sequence comes from Carybdea cf. marsupialis auct. non (Linnaeus, 1758), assembly GCA_010016065.2. NCBI lineage: Eukaryota > Metazoa > Cnidaria > Cubozoa > Carybdeida > Carybdeidae > Carybdea > Carybdea cf. marsupialis auct. non (Linnaeus, 1758). Next base: position 9,210 of record JAAAKL020006234.1, read on the forward strand.
AAGTCGTACTCCAGCAGACATAGAAACCCAGCTCTAGATAATTTCCAGACCAGTCTATCTGTGACGTATGGCTTAAGAAAGATAGTAAAAATTTTTTGATGTGATCAGGCGTAGTCATGATGTTGCTTATGAACTTTATAGGACATACGCCTTCCATAAACTTTTGAATCTCTATAGGGAAGTGATCAACAATACCTAGTAGGTGTCGAATTTCTGCAAAGGTAAATTCAGGATGTAGTAGGAAGATATTACACGAAGCATGGCCGTTTGGCATTTACAGATTTCGTAATGCATAAAAATCGCAAAGAGACCTCTAATCCTGAACAAATAGTTACGTTTTTACTTAATTTCAGTGAAAATGGAACAAATCATGCCAGACACTTGCCACATGAAAGAGGTGTCCCATTCCCGGTATTATTTGTTCTGTAGATCTCTCCGCTTAGCAGCAGGGAGGTCTGACATGCAAGTGTCCAAAGGCTCTCTTTTAAACTTAATAATATTTTGGAACGGGGTTAGGGAAGCTTGCATATTTTATAGTTCAAAATTTTAGATTACAAAACTTGAAGAAGAATTACCAAAAGCTGTAGAAGACTCCCTCTTCCTCGTATAGTTGGAGAGGGAAGATAATACCTAGACGGAGAACTGAATGGCAGCTGATAACACTAGGAGTGATACACTTACATTGAAGAGGTATCGAGCCACTGACAAGCCTCGGCATTGGAAGGCATCCAAAGGCACCGAAACTCGATGACATAGTTCCTTTATGATGACTTCATGGGATAGTTGTATCCCTAAAAGGAGCTGCTATCTGTTACGTAGAAGTTGCTATCTTTTCTTTACCCGTCTAAAACTAAAAGAGCTTCATCAGCTGCAGATTTGGGTCCAATGAACGCAGTTCGAAGGAAATTTGCGTTTTACCGACAAAGAAAAATAATGAGATCAAAGGACACGATGGTAGCAAAAACAGGTTCTTCCTTTCATTTCTGAGATTGAAGTTCATAAAACATTCAAATATATAGTAAGCGTAATTCAATTTAAGACCGCCATCAAATATAGATGTTATTTTAAGAATTTAATACTTACCAAACTTTTCTAGGCCGAAGTATTTGAGTGATCTGTTGAGCGCAACAAGGCGCTTGTTCTTGTAAAAGGCTCATTGGATCAGAGATTTTATAACACATGTGATATAAAATGTGTATGTGTTTCATAATCTCTGATTGGATAGATCATAATCAAGGAATGAGACTCATTTAACGTCAGTATCACTAGCAGAGCACTTATGATAGTTTCTTGTGATGTCTTGGTTGTTTCACAGGTAAATAGTCGTCCAGAATGATAAATTTTATGTAAGGTTAATAAAATATTTGACGCACCATATTATGATAAACATCGTAAACAGTTTGCTTAATCTAACACCTTTTCCATCTTTTGCATAGCATAACTACGTGATGTGTGCTATCGTGCTTTAATTTAAGCAATTTCAATAGAAGTATATTGCAAATTGGTTACATTTGAGAAGCCGAAATGAGCCTGTATCATTAAACAAAAGCCTGCACAATCTTTGCCGCTCCTCAACTTCCTTTGATTCACTACCCTGGATACTAATTTCTACCTAGCAACAAGCGGTTTCTGAATCGAAGAAGGCCTTGAATACTAAAAGTGGATTTTTCTAATTGTCCTAAAAAACTAAACAAGATTACACATCGCGTATAAGCGACAGTTCTCAGTGGTAGCATTACATGTATTTAGGGATTCGATAAGTTCAAAGACTTCCAATTTTGACTCTCAAAGTGTGAATTAAAAGTTAGATACAGCATTTCCGGGTTGACACAGCTGCTGATTTCACTCGCTACCTTATTCTAAAGAGTTTGAATACAAACATGTCAGAGAGAAATTGAATTTTTGCAATCTCCGAATCTGAGATCACCATAGTCCCTCTTATTCACCTGCGGAGGCGAACACTTGACGTCACTTATGTCGAAGAAGAAGGTTGTTGATATTGACTTTCTGGGATTAAATGAACACATATACCGTCATGCACAATATCATACCTTGAAAATGTAACTGTTAACCAAACGTATCGGAAGTCTCATTTATCCTGAAATCTAGAATGACAGTTGAGTCGAGAAATGTTTTGCGGAGCAAACATAAAAATGGGTGCATTATCTCTATCATACCTACGTAATCGAGCTGCAATTTTAAAGTTGGAATTTGTTACTATAGAAGTTTTTAATTCAATATGAGTGCGGCGTTAAATTGTGGATCGAATAATGACATTCATGCTCTATCCTTCTTCAGCGGTTCATGGTCGCTGTTGCTGTTTGTGTTTTCAACGTCATTAAATTTTATCATCGCACTATCTATTTTAAAGGATCGAAGGCGACTATTTAGACGAGTGTTTTACATGATCATCTTTAACCTAGCTTTATGCGACGGTTTAACAGGACTTATCGTCTGTAGTTTGTCAACTGTTTTCCATTTCGAGGAAGGACTAAAGATTACAAGTGGACGAAAAGAGCTGATAACGGTACTTCATTATGCTTTCTTCGTTCTAGGTGGAGAATCCGTCTTATCCCTCATCTTGATTTGTCTAGACCGACTGTACGCTCTGTATAGACCACTCCTGTATCGCACCTTTTATGAAACCTGGAAAATTATCGTGCTAATAATCATCTCCTGGGTTACTGCTCTGGGCATATGTGTCTTCTATTTCTGGATTGGTTATGTTCGCTTTCTTGGGATATTTACTGGAACAATTGCAGTTTTAACTATGGTTCTTCTACAGATTACATTTCTTGTGTACAGGCGAAAGTTCTATCACCAGGTTATTCCTTTCCGAGACAAAGACCCAATTAACATCACTCCCGTCGTTTCAAGCGCTGAAACGCAAGTAACTGACAACAAGAGCTCGCGATTGTCTCCTGACGGAAAGGGATATCTACTGCTTGATTTTCAGGAGAAGAGAATTTTGAAAACCCTCCTGGTAATCCTGTTCATATTTTTCATAAACTACGCCCCTTCATGTATCATGATTTTGTATATGAACACATGCACTACGTGCAGCTGTACACTGATACACGTTCTCAGGGATTTGACCATCCTTACAATAATGTCGAGTTCCATTATCAGGCCAGTGACTCTACTGCTTCGATTAAACTACCTTAAAAGTTCACTCCAGCGCTTCGTTTTCAGGAGAAGAAAATTATTGCCAACGCACACTTTAGAGCCGTATAAAGCATAAACATGCAAATCACGGATCTCAGTAGTCAGGTTTGTCTACCTTGCTCGCCCTCGCATTGATACTAAAGTACTACTACGTAGGCCATTTAACCAAACTCACACAGACGCCTCATCGGGTAGTTTTAACTGCTCTTAGTCAATATCCGCCGCCATCATATCATCCACTGCCAGACTTATGATTTAGCGTGGTCCACCAGTAAGACTGACAGACTGACCGCGGTTCATTCAATGCAGCAGAGGAAGTACGTACTTTCCAGAACGTGGTTATCTATCGTTGGTATAAAATTTGTGAAGAAAACTGGTACTATGTTAACGTAAAAGGGAACTATCTTTTGGCGTGTATGTGCGCTTTAAGACAGCTAATTTCAAGACCTTTCTAGAATATAACTAACTATTACGTGATAGGAAGCTCGCTTTAAACTGGTATCAGTTATACCAGAAAATTTAAGCGTAAATTGAGTGATGCTGGAGGAATGATACTTTATGCTGAAGACTCTCAATATCATAGTTTACCAGAATGATAAACCTGTGTTTTGATATCCTGGAAGCCCCCCAAAACTTGGAATAATATTTCATGGAAAATCAAGACACGAACTCATTTCCAACTTCACATATGGTTGACGCATGAAAATGGATGTAATAATTGCTGCTATTATCGAGTTTTTTGCAATATGTATAAAGTCTGTCAATGGAGAGTAGTATTTCATAGACATTACAACTTCGACGTGCTCACAGAGAATTGGTTGAGGCTTTAAGTAAGGAATCTGGACGTGATGGAGCTACGACATGCACAGACATGCTTTTCAAGTATAGACAATGTTAGATATACTTGATGGCAATGGATTTCGTCCGATAGCCAAATGCACATCAGAAATGTAAAGGAAGACCTGATTGCATCCTTTGGAACTTATATAAGTTATCTTGCTAAATAAACAACACATTGGACCGTTTATTTTGTCTGGAAGATTTTCATTGAAAACAGAAACGCGAGGCATTACATAAGAAAGATGCTGTCTGGAAAGTGTATTCCGAAATGTTAAAGAATATCTCTCGTTTTATTTACATTTAAACGCAAAATGTGCTATACTGCTTTGAAAGGAGCATTTTTAGGTCTAGAGCTCGTGCATTTTAGGAATAGAATTGCAAAATATAAAACTTTGACGTTTGAACTGTTAAGATTTTAGCCATTTAGTTGATCGAGGTAGCCATGAGAAAGGCATTTGTATGATAATGCCAGGCAGTAAAATGCTGTCTCTCGTTCAGCTCCCTAGGGACAAAAAGATCAGGAGATAGTCGGTGTAAATACATCTGCCTCCTTTCTTTGTCACTGTTCCTGCCTCTTGATGTTTCCCATTTCATTCTACGGGGATATTAATTACCTTAACCTGCCAGAACAATATGATAAGAAATCCAAAATACATAGAAAGAAAACAGGTGTTTAATTTCAGTGTACATTTCCTGACCATGTTCAATAGCAAGCATTGCACAAACATGTGCCATCATTCAAGTAGCTGACTTTTTGGAAGTGGATAAGCTATTGGGCTCTTAAGCTTTTCCATTTTAATCCTGTGGAAGACGTATTGTTGTTTTGTATGATTAAATCTATCAATCATAGGCTCTAGATTAAGTAACGCAATAGAATCTGAGCAAGTTTTCTGATTTCACAGGTAAACATTATCTCAATAATTTGTTACGTTGGAGCAAGAAGCAATCTCAGAGGTAGAAGTTGGGGGGTTGAATGAGGTTCGTGGCAACGCCCAGAGAAAAGGTTGTAAATTTTTGCTCATTTCAGTCTATTCTGGGGCCATTTCGGTGTTCCCGCCGTGCATCGGTGCTCCACCAGAGATCATGAAACATATGTGTTATAAAATCCACTGGTATGCAAAAGGGAATTAAGGTTCAGGAAAGTACCCAAGACTATCATGTCTGTATTCGAAGACCGGGGGGTAAAAGAAATCCTTATCGATTCATCATTTTCTCTATTGGGTTTTTTTTTCTGAATTTCACTTTTGTACCATCAGTCTCTTTCATTTCCCCGCCGGTTTTCAAGGATCACCGGCCGTTATTCCAAAACTGGAATGCATTGGTAATGAGTTTGGAATCATGCCCCAAGAAAGGAAGAAAACCGTTGCTTTGTAAGCAATCAAATACAATTTTAATGAATTTCATCACAAAAGTAAAAGAAATCAAAAATGTTCCAATTTACATTTATAACATATTCTTTCAGAACCCCATCTTTTGAATCATACTATTCGATAAACAACTGCCTTGCAAAATTATCTTATGATAAATATGGAATATCATTAAACGTCAATTCAATTTGCGTTTTAATCTAGTAAATACACGGTCTAGTTTTCTTCTCGAAACGCTTTCATTTAAACTACATTTGAAAATATATCTTTTTCTGTCAGTACCATGGTGCAGTTTCCTGACTTTGAAAGCAATTTGTAATGGTTTTGTGTTAACGAAGACTTCAATTTCCCTACAGTTTATTGACATTAAAGTGTGAAAAGTAGGATAGCACTCATGACATACCTACTAAATACAGTATAACAAGTTGAAAACAATAAGAGCATCTTGCCTAAAACAAAAGGGACGCTTTTCAAAGGGGGCTGAGTCCCCTCGTAGCATTTATCAGGGGGGGGGCTCAAGTCCCCAAGCCCCCACGTAGTCGTTGCCTATGATCAGGTACAAGAGATCCTGATACAATGCTCTGTTGCTCCGAGGGGTAAGTAATCTTCGCCGCCTTATCTTCTTAAATGTAAAATTTCCCGTGAAGACTAAGTTTCTAGGGCTCTCTGAAATTTGATACAGATGACAAATTCTCCGGATTTCTGTTTTGTCATTCATCAGAAACCAGTTTTTACTTGTACACAAAGTAGTGAACGTAATCAAGGAAAATAAAGTAAAGGGGAAGGAAAGTAACAGATGTTTATAGAGCACCTTGCCAAAGACAGGCATATTTTATGTTGTTTTATAGCCACAACTAGCAAGTAGCTTAGGCCTGACATCAACATTTTTTCTCTTCTACTCCCTTCGTAGATACCAACTTCCAATCTTATTCCTTTGAAGATTCCCGCTCTCCAAGATATAATAACCGCGTTGAGGCTCGACTTTCGAGTTATGGATTATGAGCTAGCCTGTTTGCTTAGCCACACTGCCTAGGTTTTAGGCTTTCTCTAACACAAGTACAGTACTACAAAGCAATCATGGTCATGCATTGAAGCCTCCTTAATTTTCTCTGGGGAATTTAAGTTTCTATTCTTGTGAAAACAAACACTTGAATATTTGCAGGGTGTAAAGTACTGTTATAGGGTATTGCATGAATGTATGAAATTATGACGGCAAGATCATATACGGAATAAAATGTCTATGATTTCGCTGGTCACACCTAATGATCTTTCAGGGTTTCTCTGCTTACGAGGTTCCAAAACATTATTTGTGTTAAAATTCTGCTTTTAAAATGTGTAATGTTGGAAAACAGGCCTGCATTACAATGAAACATATCGATATTAAATAATTCCATTTACTGTTACTTCTAATCGTTGAAATACATCGATTCGATATGTAAGTAATTTGATTTACTGTTTGTTTTAAAACATTTCAAAGTTACATATCTTTGTTGCCTCATTCCATTTATTGCTCAAAACATTACTATGCATCAATTCATGTTAAATAATTTAATGTAATGTGTAAGGTTACTTGGAAACATGGTAAGGCATCAATTTGATATCAAATCATTTTATTTACTGTTGCTTCATTCAAATCGGCCCCATACTCTTGAGTCCCGAATAGACGTGCGGTCACGGCAATTAATTTTTTGAAAATTTTCCACCTACAACTCTCTTATTCCAGCCACCACGTTTATTAAAATGATCGTGTTAATGCTCGACACCTCACTTACTCATGCTCCTCATTTAATTAAAATCCACATGCAGAAGTGGTCTTTCAACCCACAAACACGCCCCGCAGGTCAAAACAAAGAAAGTTGGACCATCCATTTCCGAGTATTCGTTTTTCTCCTTCGTTCCATTTTCATCTCAAGGGAACTTTCCGTTTGCTTTTATCTGATGCATTGAGAAGTATTCTGAAGTGAATAGAGAGCAAGCAAGAATGAACGTTGTTGATCGCCTTTGACTTAAATAGAATAGTATTTTACTTATAACCGTATTATGAAAATGGCTGCATTTGTTAAATGTTTGAAGTGAACACTACTTTTTCCTGTAACTTATTCAAGTTGTGTTTTCTGGCCATTGCGCCTATTCCAACCCAACGCTTATTAGTAGTTCCCCGAATTTCCGACCACCACGGCTATTCCAGGCACCACGCCAATTAAAACTTCGCTTAATTTCCAACCACCATGTTTATTCACTGCACCACATCTATACGGGAGTCAAGAGTATCCACTTCAATAGCCAATTCTTTGTTATCCATCTATCACAAATAGGCTTGTTAATCTCACCTATCATCCCTTTGCACTGAACGAGACTGATGAGAGTGCATGGGAAAGTGTTTCTGGTTATCACTTATCATTATCATAAACAATTGCCGTGTCTGATTCGGACGTTGACTGCTACCACATACCATCCGGCAGCATGCCTGTCACGGCATAACCGGATCAACTCTTATTTTTTAATGTTAGGCACCTATTCAAAACCATTTACATAAGTTACATAAGTTCATAAATTGGCTAGTATAAAACAAGCTTTAGCTAGATTTTGCAATAAAGAAATTATGCTCGTAGCAAAATATGGTGCAGGAAAGGAGAGTCGTAGAGTATGAAGCACACGATTCTATAATTTGCAGAAAAGCACAATCCAAATTGCACTTTCTACTGGCACTCTTACTGACGAAGAGCCTTCCTATTTTTAACGTGCAGTGTCCGTAGAGAAATTCATTCTTCATCAGATGCTGTGCTTTTCAAATGCAAATATTTGGAATAATGAAAATGTTTCTGCCAGAAACTAATCACAGCAATAACCTGGAGTGAAAAGTGCCTAAGTTGTATATTTTCTGACATTATCCAAAAAATTAAAATGTAGGAGGTCATCCCAAAGACTTGTATCGAAACTAAGTTATTAGAAAATGTGGGAAACTTTATTAACGAAGGTTCCAGTATAGCAAAGAGATTTCGTAATTCCTCACTGTGCAAATTAACCTTTATTTTCACACTTATCTTTACGGCAATTTTCAAAGTTCACTTTTGCAGCTGTGAACATTGAATTTTAACGTGGTAATCCCTGACGTCGGAGACATATTATCAAATAATAGACTAAAGATTTGGTGCGTGTTTGAGCTGTGATATGAAAGCTAACTGGTACGTTTTGATTGATAAGTCCTTATGCTGCCAAGGCAAGTGTTTCCTAATTTTTGTGCCGCTCTGGCGGTAAATAGCTCCAAATTTCAGCATAGGAATATCAGCTTTCTCCAATTTTGTAAATTTTGGCATTTTCCTTACTAATGCAGATCCGCATAGATGCTGACAAAAGCTTTTATTGATTAGCCTGGAGTTTCCACGAGAGCTTGTGAATCGGAGCACAATTACATAAGTAGCCTTTGACCACCAGTGAATTTTTTCTCGTTTGAATACGTCCTCAAGAAGGTGCTGTACACAGACGTGAAATCCAACTCAAAAGTATACAGATCGAGGGTAAAGAGAAGAACACTAGTTTTATTGGGAGTTTTTTTCGTTTTCTCCATCTACTATCTACATTGTTCAGAGAGTTCCATGGACCGCACGTATGACGAACATTGCGGTCATGGCATCAGCCAATTACGATCGCGTGCTGTTGAAAACAGTAAAATTGCGACAAATC
>JAAAKL020006235.1:0-18261 GCA_010016065.2 Carybdea cf. marsupialis auct. non (Linnaeus, 1758)
AAAATTTTTCATTTTCTTCTCTTTGGTCTATCTTGGAAGCAGACTACTAAATAAACAGAATGTTTCTCTTTATCAGGTCTTTTCCGTAAGCATGAATATGTTTACAGATATGTGTATATATGCCCACATTGGTTATTGGCGTTTTAAGCCAATCGCAAAGCAATTGACAACTGTAGTATCAAAATCATTGCTATATATTTATATATATATATATATACATGTATATAAATATATGTATCATATGTACATATATTAATGTATCACATGCGCAAGCCATTTCGCAGGTTGCTGCAAATATGCTTATTCGATGACTTGCCATCCTTCTAGTTTGCGTTTGTATTTTAACAGGCTGAGCAGTTGTGATTTTCAAGATCTCAATTTCCAGAAGAGAAATAAAAGTGTAGTTTGGATCAGGTAATTATGAATGATCAAAATACTTACTCGAGACATTACGTCGAATTTATTTCCAATTTCTACTTGAAACACGAGACATATAAAATGCTTACAAAATGATCAATAAAAATGAGACTTAGTAATTCAGGGAATGGATTATTAAGTTACAAACTACTACATATTAAATACAAGATCAACACAGGAGAATGTCAGGAGGGTGATAAATTGAAACCATAAAATGAATGGATTGGAGTTTGAATAGCCTCAATTGTACTAACAGCCTTATTTCACAGACATACATCCCGTATGTTTTAATTCTGATCAAATAGTTAACGTTAATGAATGTATCTTTTCGAGGTAAGATGAAGTGCTGATTATAGCTTTGAAGGTCATGATATTGTTTCTTTTAGCACAACGCCCAAATCCTACCATATACTGAGGGTGAGATCAGTTGATTGGTATAAAATTAACGGTGGCACATTTCCTCCTTTTAAGTAATCGCTAACCTAGAAAAACCATAATTACACTGAAAGCGATGGCATCCTGTCGAGACTCAAGGAGCTGTTGAATTAGGAAGGTTTAAAGGAGTAGGGAGTCGATGTGTGTACTTAAAACAGCTAACTTACATTTATTCATAGAAATATCTAAGTGCAAGCGTACTCTCCATTTACCTTTAGAAGCCTTGTTTCTGGAGTGTCTTCGTCAGTAATAGTCTCCATTGATAATCCTTACGAAAACAATCCACTATAATCTTCCCCTAGTGTTTATTGTGAGAATGATGCTTTGACTTCACGAAAGATGCTGACAAATATTCAGTCAAGATAATACAAGAAAATTGAAACGGACAGTTGTTCTTAGGTACACTGACTAAGTAATTAATTAGACAATATCAGAATTCAGACTTTCAAAATCTTTCGGCTTTGACGACACACAACTACATAGTGTCCTATTCGACTAATCAAATCAATCGCCGCTAATCATGATGTGCTTGATGAAAAATCCTGGCTTGAAAATACACCAATCTTTTTGTCCTACAAGAAACGGAAGGAAACAACCTTTTATTTTATATAATGGCAAGCTTTAAAGCTTTCTAACTATAGCAGATTATAAATAGAGGGTGGCTCCCTTTTCTTTTAAAATAATACATACAAGTTTGCATTTAATAAGAGAGGCTATGTCACTATTGCGAAAACGAGACCAAATCAAAATTGGGAGTCTGTTTTGATATGAAGGATCTCAGCGTGCATTTCCTTTCAGGAAATTGTGCGAGGCCCAACAGTGTGGCATTGTTGGTATCCGACACTAGTGCTGGTTTGATGCCTACTTTTCTTTACTTGTGAACATGGTGGCATTGTATGACGAAGTCCAAGACGTCTGTTAAGATTTTATCAGGAGACACTTGATCAAAACAATGGCAATTATCTTTGTAGAAATCAGAAGAGGATTAGGGGGATAACATAGAACTTTTAATTCTTATATTTCAACATTACAGACGTATTTTTGTATGCCTCCTTGGTAAAAAATATCATCTAATAACGTAAAGGTTTACAGTTCCATGCATCTACAACATTACACAATGTAAGACCCCCTGCTGAGTGTGGTCATTGCTTCTTTACAGTCAACACTGCCAAAACAAAGAACAGATCGACAGGTTGACAGAAGCAACAAGTTAGTAGCATGTGGGGAGCTTGAGACAAAAATAGATTGTTTATTTAAATTATGCCTCAATATTTTCTTAATAGCGACTTCTTAAGCCCGAAAATTGACTATCACTTGGTCTGAAATACATGTTTAGTATACCATCAAACTTTACGTTACCGCTATTCAGAATAGATGGGGGAACCGAGGGCTGGCGTAGTTGGCAACACTTGATGAGGACAGAGCTGGTATGGCTTTTAGTGACAGAAACATTGGTCTTCTTCATTATGGTATTTTGAGCGTTATTTAATGCTAAAATAATTCCAATACTCATTTACTCGATTCAGTCTACTCAAATGTTTTATTTAATGCTCATCATTTGTGAGCACTTTGTTGATTTCAGTGAATACATCCAATCTCTAGCCTTATTTAAACTCTCTACCATTTATTGACCACTGCCACTTATTTTGTTCCCGGTCATTCTTTAAACTTCACAGAAGAAATGAAAGTGACTTTCTACTTCGCTTTATCACTATTGAGCTTATTCTGGGTCATGCTGCGTAAAGAGACATAATCTTTACTGTAGTAACGATAAATGTTGGGGTCGACATCTGTAAGTCTTGCCATTACTTGTGTATAAACAGCCGTAAGCAAACAAACAATGTAATATGTACTCGCAAAGGAAGTAGAGACTCATTCACCTCGTATTTATACTTAGCCATTTTAGGACCTTTCATTCAAATGTTTTGTAATTAGATTATTTACAGTGGGTCTTTAACCCAAGTTTAAACCTTCCCCATTCCCATTTTTAATGGCACAATCTCGCTGCCCAACCAATAAATCAAAAGTTTGTTATGTCAAATCATAATAAAGTCAATATTAAAAGTATCATCCAGAAGAGAGGATTTAAAATAGTCAGACTTGAAAAGAAACAGAAATCTATAACCATCGGGACTTGAGCCCATGACAAACTTCCTTTTTCTCTATATAATTTTCCTTTCGATTACTTGAAATTGTCTCTCCTCAATGATTCTTGCCAATAGTCAGTGGCCTTTGGACAAGCGGTCTTACAGCCTCGCATTGGTCTCGTGGACATTTAAATTCTTAAGATAAATGATCATGCGTTAATGACGTCACTGCCACAGCATATCTACTCTCTGCTGCCGGGTGAGTGACCAATTACGAACTGATTTGAATGAGCTCTGGACTATAGATCAGCAAAGTAAGTGATGATTTTCTATTTTCTTCATTATTTTGTATCATACATTTGTATTACAATATCCTGTGTTACTCTATTGTTGTACTGTTTAAATTAATCATGAGTACGTGCTTAAATTAATAATTGTGGAAAGCTTTTTATCTCTGGGCTTGGTTCATGTTTCATCATAGTTAAAATTTACGGTCACTGCTACGGGTTCCTACAAGACTTTTAATGGTCAATTCACATGGTGTAGAGAGGCTGGTCTCCAAAATTAAGCAGGGCTGCATGTTGGTGTCCACAGGTGAAGATATATTAGTTGATTTGGCGAACAGAGAAATGATAGGTTGCATGTTATTGTGGGAATTTACCTTGTTAAGTCGGTAGAGCTACCACCAAGACTGTTTGGGTTCAAATTCTGCCGGCAACGTATTTTTACTTACGTGCTATATTTGTAAATACGATCAGTATGTTATAGGATTAAGGAAATTATGATGCCTCTCCGTGCCTAATTTAAGTTCTCTTAGGATCTGGGACATGAGAAACTTGATAACGGAGCTTCTAAAGAAACCGTAGGTAGACCTCTTTCTTGCTCCCTAGTTCTCTGGGACATAAAAACGGTGTCTGATTACATGGATTTATTTTATGTGAGTATTCATAATGGTTATAATTGACAAATCAGAAGGGAAGAAGTTGTTTTCTGTCAACTATTCTACCTGAAATTTAAAATAACTTTTATAGTTTTTTGCCACTGTATGAGCCCAGTCATGTGCTAAGTAATTAATACCTGTACCTTATTATACTCATTGCCTTAGCATTCCAAATGCTTTTCAGGTAACCATGTTAATAAGTAATGGTAATGACAAAACGTAAAGGCTTGTAGCACAACTGTTTGTTTTTGCATCTAATGACTTCCTTAATACTATTTTTTACTTTAAATAGGTAGCAAGGAAAAGCTGATAATTTCTTACCAGAATTTTTATTTATTTGGCGTTTACTCTTCCACGTGCACGCTGCATCAGTGCATTCATTGCTGTCGATGCTCTTTCTTCAGCGTCTTCCATTTCAGCTTGGGTCTTCTTGTATTTGGCTTGAGTAGCAGCACATTGAGCTTCCTGTAAATAGAGCAGGTGAAACATGCATTTACTATTTTCTACCATTATATCATTAATCTTATGTTACACGGCATATACTTCTATTTTATTCTATTACTATTTATGCTATTTGATTTTCATCAAATTGTTTTCCAACGTATAATCGGAAACACGATTATCAAATTACGTGATAATAAGGATAACAGACGATGATGACCAGTGACTAGTGCCGCTGACTAGTAGTCCTGAAGTCAGTACAAACGTAGAGTTCTCTGAACCCCTACCCCCACCCCCTTCACAATTGTTCAGCATATCAATTCAATTCCTACATAAATTTTCTACTTTGCTTAACAATATTTTACGTATAGTAGATACCTTTCTCAGGGATCTATTCCTCACCTTCATGAGAATAATTCTTTGAATGGAAGTTTGACAAAATATGAGAAAGATAACTATAGTGCATATTTAAAATATTAGCAAGAACTCCTCACACCAAACTGTCCGTGACAGCCTTTGAAAATGCGGGAAAATTTAAATTATTGCTACTACATCTTATTGTAAGATCCATTCATTGTTTCTTTGTCATATATTTTGTGTACCAATCATGATTTTTTATTTTCATTCATTTTTGTAACTATGTACCTATCATCACACCGTACATGATGGAAAGAGGCACTGAAATTAAAATAATTCTAAATTTTCAACAGAAACAAATATTATGCATCCCTGGTTATCTTATAGGCTTAAAAACTGTACGCAGTGCAAGTTTACTTCTGCGATTGGGTAAGATTTGCGCATAAATGACTGTCCTGGATAAATTGCAACATAAATAATAATTTTCTGTGTTCTAAACCAATGATTAGAAATTGGTGATGCACATTTCATACGACGTACTACAATTCTCTAGAATGGTAGCACATTGGTTACCCTTTATAGCTCCAGAATCGTTTCTTATAGTTTGTGTACATGGAAAGTAGAACATTTTCGTACCGCTTCCTCCAGCTGTGCTCGGATCTTCTTGACCTTTGCATTAAGCTGATTCACTTGATCATGTGCAACCAAAGCATCCTTGTGCTCGTCCTCCAGTTGAACTTGCAATTCTTTGCATCTCTTCTCAGCCTTTGCAAGGTTCTTGGCTACCTCACTGCTCTTGCGGATTTCTGCGCTCAGTTGTCCTTCTGTGTCTTTGATCTTAAGATATAAGAAAAAACAATGAAATGGCGTAAAAAGGAATGAATAGCATTGCATTTCTTTTTATCATAAACTAAATTAAATCTTCACTCAAAGCCGTCACACTCTAACGAGAGAAATCGTCAACAGAAACCATCTATCATCATCATGGACTGCTGAAAGATGGCAAGACGAATGACAAGCATCAAATTGTGCCCTAAACCATTTTGTCACCCCAAGATCGTGTTTGCATTTGAAGCAGAACTGAGCAACAAAGTTGAATATAAAACTATCTAAACGATCCATCACATCATCAACAAAAGTCTTTTTTATGGAGCAGCTTTTGGTGTAGATAGTGTTCTGCAACAATGAAGTAATAGCTTGGCTAGGCACAAACATTCCTGTTTGGATCTTAATATAACAAAAGTACTACGACGAGCACCTTCAAACATAGACTGTTGTGAAAGTTTCAAGGAGTAGATACGTTACTTGTCCAATACTATAGATGCTAAAAGGTTTATTAATACGCCGTTTCTGAAAGAGTTTCACTGATATGAATTCAACAATAAGGCTATTTATATCTTAAATTCTTCACATGGACTTGTTTTGTATCAGAAGTGATAACCTAGCTGCCTTGATCTTTTCTATCCAACATATATCGAGCATATCTATGTCGTCCACCTTCAATGCCAAGAATCCTTGGAGGAATGATTCACAACTTATAAATTTTGATGGATGGTGTATTAAGTGCACTGCACCCCATCACGTAGCAATAATACCCCACACTATATTGGGGAGAGGGCGAGTAGCTCAGGCTGAGACCGGCTACAACAGATGTTGTTAGGAAGAACATGTGATTTAGTTGATTTGCTTCAGCGTGAACATGAAACCAGTAAAAGTAAGTGCTACCCTGACGACACCCATGGGCACAAACTGAATCCTATTATATTTCGTAAGACTTGCACTTTGTTGTAAAACATTAATAGTGCTTACCTTGGCCTCCAGCTTCCTAATTTGGTTCTTCATATATCTTCCTCCCAAGGCCTCGAGTTCTTCCAGCTTAGCTTGCAAATCGGCAATAGTGCGCTCAGCTTCTACTCTTCTTACTTCAGAGCTTGCTGCTGCCTTCTCAGCAATTTGTACCTCACCAATGAGCCTTGTAACCTTTGAAAATCAACCAGTGAAAAATGATATAGCGTGTCGCTATGCCTACAGTTCCTATGACACTAAGCTATCAGCGCAATATCCTACTTCATAATAAAATCATTTACCTATCACAGAGGAAAAGTTGCCTTAAAAGTTGCAATTATTCTGTCAAATGACCTCTCTTACGCTATGTAGCTAACTACGAGATTGTGTTTCACTGTATAGTATGTGCCACAATGAACTAAAAAAATCTTGAGATAGGTCGTCATAGGTGGATTTTCCATGCAATTGTGGACAACATATGAGAGTTCTTGACAATAAGATCAAAGGCTTATGAAAGAGGCGTCTGTTTCCTGTCTTGCGTGATACTCTCAATATAAACAGAAAGGTACTCATGCAAGTCTCAAAAATCAGTTTTCAAATAAACAATGAATTTTAAAGCAGGCTAAGAAGCTTTCCGAAATTGATGGTCAAAATGTGAGGTTTTTTAATACCTAATTCTGTAGAAAGTGTTGGCATTGTTCCTTCTCTTATGCATACTTGTTTTATAGATCAAGATTGGTAGGTTCGTGACACAGCTTTCCAAAAAACTGTCGTAAAAGTTTCTTGCACACATATCTTCTAATAAACAAATAAACATCAAGTAAGAAGATAATAAGTAAATATTTACACAAGCATATAAACTAATAAGAGAGTTATGGATAAAAAATTCAATAAGCACGCAAGTGAGTTGGTCCACGGCTTATTGATTTAAGTAAAGCTCATGAAATTCTTGTTCCTTCTACCTAGCTGGATATTATGTTACTCATGGCTTACCTCTGATCCAGCTTTGTTTGCTCTATCCTCTGCTGATCGTAGGTCTTGCTCTACCTCCTTCAGGACATTCTGCAGTGAGTGCAACTCGCCCTCGGCTTTTCTCTTGTCGTTTGTCAAAGAGTTGACCTGTTGCTGCAAATCAGATGCTCTCATTCCATTTTCATGCGCCTCAGCTTCGGCCATCTTGCGACCTCTCTCAGACTAAAAGAACAATGGTGTGTATAAAATACATTGATTTCATCCACTGTACTTTTTACATCATAGTCTGCTGGCTAGGAATAAGTAACTAGCATTTCACTCCTAACTGCTCAATAAATGACTGAATTGATATCTATCTGAAATTTTCCATTCGCCGATTCTATAAAAAGACCAATCAGGAGGCAGCTTGGCAGCCTCGAGAGACAGCTTGCCTTGCAAGAACTAGGCCCTTTAATCATTAACATTGTGGAGACGGAGTGAGTAGACATTAAGTGGAAAACACCTGCACCTTATTTTGAAATATATCTTCTCGGTAATTTGTTCATGTTAATGCACCCTGTTTTTTGTTTTATATATCATTTTAATGACTTCAGACCTGATCTGAGTTTGGATTTTAACTGTTAACTGAGAGGATCGTTTCCTTTTACCGAAATGATACTTCAGTTTATTTTTAAATGTTAATACATCTTATGAAACCTTTGTGGCATACATAGAAAAGACCAGTAAAACTAGATGAAGAACAATTAAAGTCTTGAAAAGTACTTTGTGGGTGACAGGAAGCATCTTCCTTCAGAAATAACATAACGTTAGCTGCCAGAAAACGTTCCTTTACGTCTGCCAACGACCACGGTATAGAATGCCATAAATATGCTGCACTGAAGAAAAATTCGTTCATGGTTCCTGTAAACATATAACTTAGAACTCCAGCGAATTAGTCATCTACTGCCTGCAGTTAAACACCGTTTTTATCAGAATTTTTGTATTGTCTTAGAAATATCATGGAGCATTCAAACTAGGCCGGTTGAGAAAGTGTACCTGCAACAGCCAAGAAATGCTATGAAGAGATAACTAATCTGAGATGAACGGCGCAATAAATATTAAAAAGAGGGTAACAATGAATTTATAGCATCACTAATTATAAATAATCTGTTATAAATAGTGCTTAAATTCTTGCAGCAAATGTAATTTAAAGCGTCCTGACACAATATAAAGACATGATAAGGTACTCTATTGCAAAATAATTAGTAAAAATTTCTTACGGTCTCCAAGCTGTTTTTGAGACTTTCAACCTCCTGAGTAAGCTGCTTAGCCTTTTCACTAGCACGGGCGGCTGCGTCAGCGGCATCTGCGCGTGCGTGGCGCTCGTCATCCAAAGCGACTTGTGTATCCTAACAAATTAAAAGCAGAATGATGATATAAGGTGTGTTTTGGAAAATCTATAAATAGCAGACATAGCAGAAGTTGCCTTTTTCAATCTAAAATTCAAGATCTACGCTTGTTTATTGTAACCTCTTTTTGATAAAGGACTAGGGGATCTTTTACAAGGTTCATAAGAGAACTGGCTGTTGCTTATTTGCAGACAACGTATAATAATGATCGGCTCTGTTGTCCAGTTGTCCGGTCCTGTTGTCTCCGAGTTTCTCAAAGCTCCTTTCCTTCTCTCTTCATTCGTTGAGTTATTCTCTTCGTAACAGCCACACTTCATTTCATTTGTCATTGCCAAACTTACCAATAATCGTCCATATACATGTTACATGTTTGTAGAACACTTTAGGGTTTCCTTTGAATTTGGCACATAATCTAACAAGATCTAGTGCATATCTTGATATGAAATATATTTATATGCTGAAATAGTGATAATTGTTACGTTGCCATACTGTACGTTTTGATAAGATAATGTAATTTTTCAACCATTCTTAATTTTTCGAATTTTTGTATAAATCGGAACATGTTCTTTCTTCTTCTTGAATACTGTTTGTTTTGGTTAGATTTACCTCTTGAACTATTATCTTTGCATGAGTCTCTGTAAAGAGATCTATGGCCTTCATTCAAAACTATCAGCACTTTTTTTACAAAATATAAGAACCTCATATTTTCGATGGAAATGTATTTTGAAGCATCGAATTTAACAGACGTTTATACATAAGTTTAATAGTATAACCTCTAAATAACTTCCTCTCTTATACAAATGGTGATGATTATTAAAGGGAAACTTGTTATTTCTAGCGAGGACGTGGAACTAGGAGTCTTTTTGGCATTTTATATTATTATGTGTATATAAAATTATTTGAAATATATGAAAAGTTACAGTTTCATCTATGAGTATTGCCAGATGATAAAAAGATGGGAACGGCATGAGTAACGTAACAGTTTTTAAGTTAATTTCCTCGAAATAATGTATATGTGAATTACCCGCGTTCATATTTTCCTGATGTACTCAATAACAAGCTCTCATGACAAACTAGACGTCATCAGATGTCCTCCGGTACACCATGTTTTACCTCCTACCCGCTGACTGTTTAAAGCTTCCGGTGCAAAGTTGTATAACATAAGGGCCTGGAAAGGAGCAGACGTCTGTCAATTTGTTGAGAGCGGTGGCCAACAACAAGCCGAAAAGCTTGAAAACACATGTTATTACTTGCCAGGCATCAGATATACCAATGACACATGTGTCCTTGAAGTGATTCTAGCTCATGATCAAATATGCTATGTAATCTCGTTTTCATACAAAACCATGGCTGCCAAAGGTTATACTTTCTATTTTACCCTGCGGCAATTAACTGATGTTAAATCCCTGTTTTTTGTTTTAGTGTTTATTTAAACTGAAATATGTGGGATGTGCCTCGGATTTTACCTTCAGTTGTTGTTCAAGCTTCTTCTTGGCGCCTGCGAGCTCAGCATTCGCCTAATAAGACATGAAGATATAAAGAAATTCAATTAGAAACTGAATTTAAGTGAAAGATGATACAATTTACAACATAGATAAAGCTTTTTATCTGAATATATATTGGAATGTTTACACCAGATTCAGTGAATTCTACACACTGTTCTATACCTGAAAATTTACTATTGAAGCAAGTGAGACTTATATCCACATCAATACTACTGTCACATTTCCGTCACCATCAACAGCTCCTTATTTTCTACTAGTGATCTCTGACATCTAGCTCTAAAAAGTGGAAAGGTCAGGGGTCTTGCAGCAGATGTCTTGAACTCAAATGCTCAGCCATTAGCTGCAGCAGTCTTGCAGAATTGTTGTGCGAATTTCTGATTACCAGTAGAAGAGAAGCATAAGAAAAAGAGCAGGATGATTAGTTGTCTCTGTATGCTTTACATAGTCACAAGATTTAAGCAAAGAATTGGTAGCAGTTTAAACGCTATGCAATTTTTTCACGCAATTCAAGTTTGCTCAATGCCATTTACATCTACGGAAGGACCGTTGTATGCCCAGGAAAAGTGTGTGTATGAGTGACATGTTTTCTGCTAGTCGCTGTATTAAGATATGCCCAGGTTTTAGATAAATTCTACATGTCACCAGAAGGCTGGCTTCTTTGTTTTGATGAATGCGGCCTTCACAGTGTTAAGAGAAATTGTTGTTATTGATTTATTCATTCTATACTTTTATAATACAGAATCGATAAGGGTATATGGGGCTATTTCAGTTTAGGAGGGTGCAACAT
The DNA here is from genome assembly GCA_010016065.2 of Carybdea cf. marsupialis auct. non (Linnaeus, 1758). NCBI lineage: Eukaryota > Metazoa > Cnidaria > Cubozoa > Carybdeida > Carybdeidae > Carybdea > Carybdea cf. marsupialis auct. non (Linnaeus, 1758). The sequence goes on from JAAAKL020006235.1 coordinate 11,115, forward strand.
TTTCTGCATAATTTTTAGATCTGAAATATTCGAGAGCAGATTTAAAATTGGCACTTTTAATACAAATTTCTTTAGCAAATTAACCGAATACTAGTATTTCAGAGATTCAAACCCCGCTTTTCCCCGTTGTGCGCTAAATTTCGACTTCCAAGAGAGTTGATGGTAGATGCGGCACCTGTCCCGTACACCTGTGTTTATTGATAGCATAGGATGCTGTCCCATCACACTCAGAAAATGTAATTACAGCGTTAGCAAAGAAAGGTGTAAGGGCTGAACATGCAGGAGACAGTAACACGTGTATTATTCCAAAAATTTATTCAAGCAGGATTTAAAAAGGTGAAGTAAATTTTAGTCTTTAAGCTTTGCAGGTTAGTAGTTCAGAATTATTATAACCGCAGGAGAGAATGATCTGGGAAGGGGTAGGTTTAAACCTGCCAAATATGCCCATAAATAGTCTAGGATGCAGGACTCTGTCACTCACACAGTGTTGTCAAAAGGATAATTGCAATCATTTCTTATCATGAGGACTCTCTATCACAAAATCATTTCCTTCACTTTGTATGATTTCTATGATAAGGGGCTTGTGAAATTTCTACCAAGAACCAAATTATTACTTATGACAATTTTCTAAGAATAACTTTTCCAAGTAAGGACAATTTTCTTCCTATGATATGCTTATGCTCGTTTCGAAATAATAACCTTGTCAGTAACTTGAATAAATATAAGGTGAGAGAAAAACATACCCTATCAGCATTCTCAAGATGTGCTTCCAACTCATGAATGTCTGCTTCGAGTTTTCTTTTTTGTCGCACCAAATCTCCCTTCGTCTTATTGTCTGCATCAATTGTTGCTTGCAATGCTGCAATTTCACGTACATGATTTTTCCTGATAAGATAAAACAGAAAAATATATTTTAACTTCTCTGCACAGAGTTAATGTCTTTATACTCGCAACAGAGTAACAGAACGTTCAGAGCAAGCAAGAAGTAAGACTTTTTGATGCGAACTAATGAACTATGTCCATAAAATCCCACTCTAATCCAATAGTAAGGGCTGCCTTAACAAATTTACCAGTCAGTAAGAGAATGATAGTTGGTGAAATACATTGGTTATGTGCCCAGGTACTCACAATTTTTATGCAGCAGTTTAGCTCAGACTAATGGTTCTCCTTGCTGTTGCAAATTTAGTATTAAGAGCACAGGATCATAATGACTCTTTTATATTTTACTGATGAAAATATACAAACAGTATATCTAAGAGCAACTTTTTTCTATCACATTTTACGTTTTTAAGGCGTCTCATATCCTGCGTTGCCTGCACTATATTTTGCTTCTTACTGGTGCTAGTCTGTACCTTTCTTAGCACCAAGATCGAATGAAATCCAATGCATCACTCCAGACTAGTAATAAGACCCTTGCCATGTTGCAATGAAAGTGTCCGATCAATGGAAATACAATCGGTTATTTAAATACTATTCTTTCAGTGAAACTGCGCGAAATAGCGAAAACGTGTTAGTACTTTAAGTCTCTTTTCGTCTGACACTCCTCAGAGTAGAAAAACGTCAGAATTGAGATGAGAACAAATATATTAATCTAAGACCAAATTGTGTTCCTATCGCAACTCTGACGATTTTGTTACACTGAGAAGTATCAGTCGGAAGAAATTTCACTACTAAAATATTTTCGCTATTTCGTGCAGTTTATTGTTTTGTACCACGAACAAACTATATCTTCAGTGCTACCACGGCGACTGGGGGGAGGGGGCTGGCTGAAAGTTTATAACAATTGTTAGCTGCTACAGAGAGGTTTCTCTTCCATAGTTTTATTTTGGCTCCCTCGCTTGGCTCACCAGTGCTAATGATCAAATTTTTGAGGAATGTATTAGATTGATTTGGAGATCTATCTGTTCTTATCACTGTAAAAGCTTCTAGATAAGCATGGTATTTTAGTTGCCTTTAAACCTTGGAGTCTTCCATCGATTACATCCTAACTGTTCCATACTTGCGTAAAAACATCAGTCTAATGTAAAATTAATGTTTATTTCGCGGATATTTCCTTAACAGATTTACAACACTTACTTTGCTGAATCTATTTCATCGTCTTTCTCCTTCAGCTGTCTATCTGCCTGCTGTTTCTGATTGGCCAATTCACCTTGTAAGCCAATAGCTCTGTTTTTCTCTGATTCGTAAAGTCCTTCCACTTCCTAAAAAATGAGGATTTTGATATTGAAGAAATTCAATCACCTGCCTTCCTTTCAAGTAAGACCCAACGTTCTAAAGTAACGTCACTGGCTTAGAATTCTCAGCAATATTTGAATAACTTGGCAATTACTCTGGACTATCCATGTCTCTGTCACTCCCTCGTTCAGAACCGAGGTCAAAAATACAAAATGGCGTTGCGACTATTTTTTTGGGGTGGGGGGTAAATTTAGCTAATAATTGGCGTCTAGCTAAACTCCGCAAACCTCAGTATACCTTCTGGATGTTCTTAAGGTTTTCAATGCGTTGCTATGTCGCATAGTTAATTGCTATCTCGGTACCTATGACAACGCATAGTGATGATAAGAGGCAATCAAGGTATCTGAATCAAAGAGAAGTTTAAGGGTTTTTATCGATACCTTTGTAATGCATAAACTAGGTTTTGTTTGTTCCCAGTTGCGGCCTAGGTACTTCCAACTATTGGAAAAAACCCCTTTTCTCAGCGTCCTGCTCTGAGTTTTACCCGACAGGGTATGTATTATGGACACAATTCTAAGCAGCTGTAGATGCAATGAGCTATCCGTTCGATCTCATCATTGACTGCAATTTTAACAAGACTATGAAGTTTTGATATCCATCGTTATATAAATGTTCCTTAAACCTATTTATGAATGGTTTCCGCTCCACCAATGCCATAAACTATCTTTCACCTAGGAGTTTGCTAAAACAGTAAATTAGTAGCAGTTGTACTCTACATACCTCAAGGGCACGCTGGTTCTCGTCCCTCTCTGCTTCGGCACGTCTCTTGGCTTTGTCAACATCTTGGATTGTTTTTGTAGCATCTGTGAGCTGATCAGTCACGCTCTTGACTTCATCTATACGAATCAGTAAAATTGCAATAAGGCAAAATCCAGTTTAAAGTTGGTAGCTATCAGTCCACTTATCTTTAGTCACTTAGATTTAGAAGGGCAGCAATCAGTGATGCTTCATCACAACAAATGTTTATGACAGTAAGTAAGACAATACCTTCTCTGTCTATACCGGGTAGGTTATTAAATATACCAGTTTGGTTTAGTCGGGGCCATCGTTGTAGAGAGGTTAAGAAGTTGTATCCATGGTTCAGTGGTCAAGGGATCAAAACCAGTTCTGGTCGTTCTGCTAATGACCATAATGATATTAAGGTCAGTAATGTGACCCTTGACAATAGTTACGGTATTGTATTATATATAACTGTCAGGATGGTACACCAGTGTATAGCTCACATTGTTAAACAGAAACATTTAATATCTAATTTGAAAGTAAAGCGGCCTGCAGTTACAGTGAATGTATCGTGCAAGAGGAATAGAATAGGAAGAGCACAACAGAAGATGTTGACCAAAGTGGAGGTCCTTTTAATTCCTTTTTAAGAATGTAAAAAGCACATACCAGACAATGCTTTGTTTTCCTTCTTAGATTGTTCAACTTGGTGTTCGGCTTCTTCTTTCTCCTTCTTTAGCTTATTAGCCTAAATTGAATAATAAGATAATAGCTTTAATTGTTATGATATTTTTTTTAAACTTCAATGCCATTTATTTGTTTATTCTCATTTAACTTTTTTTTTTTAAAGCAAAATTTTAAAAATTATAATAATGATGATAATGGTAATATAAATTAAAATAATACTGCAAAAATGACTATAAAAATCATTGTATGATATCCTTAGTTCATTAGTTTGAGGAAATAACAATAATCAGGACCTAAGAACACTATAAAATAGGCGTCCGTACCTATCATTGCCTTCCATTTGTGATTTATCGATAAAAGAACGAAGCAAGCAGATTGATAAGAGCTGGAGAAAAATCTCACAGGATGCCTATTCACCCGTAAACTCCATGCCCCATCAAATGGTAGCAAAAAATCAATGATTATATTTTCTATAAGCATCTCCACGTGAAATAAAAAAGAGCATTAATATACAATTTGCCCATTACTACTAATATCACTTTTCAACAAAAAGCCTTGAATGTTATTCGGGGACAATAGGACACTCGTGCATATTGTGTGTAGGCCCTCATTTTAAACGATACTTTTCTCTTCTTTCTTCTTCATAAATAACCGAAATTTAGGTTATAGTAGATTCGGACATGAAACGTATAAGGACATTTTTAACAGAGTTTCATTTAAAATCAATAGACAGATAAACTCACCCTGGAAAAACTATCATTCATTTTTTCCTCCGCAAGATTTTGAAAAGGGTGCACTCTAATGACGATCTACTTCACAATTGTTGATGGTAACAATGCAATGATATAAATCTAGTCTTTTATTTTATTCTACTGATACGTTTGGTGCAGAGATGACAAACCATTCCTTGCATTTTTGCCTAAAAATTTAAGTAAGTCTTGTAGGGGAGGCAACTCTAACTACTCTCCTTACACCTTCAAGACATTCACTATTTACTTTAATAGATAAACGTTTATTAGAGGTAAAAATTAAATGTAGAAGACCAGATATGTTGCTTTCTTAAATAAACATGGCAACGAGAACGTACAAGATCGTAATTTATATGACGAAAACATCAAAGTGAAATCACATTAAATCTTCTAGAGATATCCTATCTGACAAACATATTAAAAGAGACAGATCACCGAATTGTACCTGAGAAGCCACTGCTTTCAGCTCCCTGTCGCAGGCACCAAGTTCGCTCTCGAGGTGTTCTGCCTTATTCTTCCACTCAATCATCATCTGCTCGTTCTTCTTGGCTTTGCTCTCCAAGTTGTTTATCTGTGATTGAGCCTAAGAACAGAAGAAGAAACAGAATAGTAAAACAGAGTCACAGTTAGAAAATTCTTGAAAACAGTGAACCATTTTACCTCAGTATTTTGAAAGAAATTGGGAAGCAACGATCGTGTTAACATCTACGTCTGTGACATCACATGACAGATTCTTCTAGTTAGGATGATTTGGCAACTCTTTCATGCAGCATACTCATTCACGCATTATCTAAATGTTTCTCACTCCCTGATGTTACTCAATTCCTTAACTCTTTTTAATCCCTGTTTATTCATATGTTTGAAGGTCAGAAAAATCGATAAAACATTTTGTTAGATGTTTCGTTTACTTTAATGACAAATGGTTATGTTTCTATGGCTTAAAAGAAAACAAAATGATGAATAGGATAGTCATTATGTGTTGCGTTTAAAGTGCGTTTTGTTATGGTGTTGTAAAATTTGTAAAATTTCGTACTCCCTGACTAAAAAGTCAATATGCCTCCAGTGGAAATATTTATTTAAGATAAACAATTACGAAGTGCCATCTTAATAACAGGACTACATAGCATACGTGCGAATGCCTTTATGTCTTGGTACCAGTAGCGGCTCGTGCTAAGGGGCAAGGTGGGCATTGCCCCACCAATGATTAATTAAATTGTGAAAATGATGATTATTTTGATTAAAGGTCAAAGACGGTGGAACACCTAGGGGCTGGGAGATGTCACCATGAAGCACAGAAAAAGTGAATGAAACATACATCCGAAAGAATATTTTGGTTAAACGTAAAAGACAGTGGAACACCTAGGGGCTGGAGAGGGTCACAATGAAGCTTAGAAAAAGTAAAACATGCACACAGAAGAATTTACAGGATTGATTACCGAAGGAATAACAGGAATTTAAACATGACTGTATGCATTATGAAGATGATGATTATTTCGGTTTTAAGGTCAAAGAAGGTGAATATGTAAAGTTATTTATATCTGTATTTTCACGATTTATTAGAAAAAAAAAACACAAACAATAGACGTTTTAATTTTTAAATGTAAGTCCTTTGAAGCTTCTGAAATATTACATGGAAGAAATAGAGACATTAAAATCGAATTTCATTCATATTCGTTTACTATAATGATACATATTCTTCTTGCCTCAGCAATATTTGATAATCTAAAGAAGTTTCGCGGACAAAAGAAGAAGAATGGCCACGCATTATTGCCGTCTGTTCTGAATATGTTTTGAATGGTTAAATTTAGAAGCGCTGTCTAGAATTTAAAGTTGTTCTTTCGTAATAGATAGCTCTCAAATAATAAACATTTAAATAAGCGAAACGTGACATATTTGGCTGTAAATAAATAAGTTTTTCTCATTGAAGTAGGGTAATATTGTTTAACTTGAAATGTATTTCTATCGAGATATATCTAAAAAACAACTTTGGTTATCCTAGTAAGGGCTTTACATTCCATTTTGCAAAATTCTTATGGTTTTGTGCAATTGAGTGTGGGAGTGAGATTTGGGGACCCCAATACAAAACAGACTTGGCTGCCCTGGAAAAGAACAGAAAGGTATGCCACCAAATTTCTTCATGGTATGAAAGACTTAAGCTATGAAGAACAACTATTCAAACTGAACATACCCACCCTGAAATAAAGACAAACAAGAGGAGACCAGATACAGCTGCACAAAGTAAAGCACAACCTGGAGAAACTTTCTTCCAAGAAGTATTTTCACCCTTTTAAATAAATTTCACAAGAGAACACCAAGAAAAAATATTCTAATTCATAGCAGTAAATAGATCAAGAGCCAACTTTTGGAGTGTCTTAGCAGTGGCTGACTTAGAACTTACTTCTAGAAATAATTGTGAAATCATAATTATAATGAAGTTAGTATGTTTCATACTATCCTCTATAGGGGGCAGTATAACAAACTTGAATATAGCTATAATTAAGCCTGCTACTCACAAACTGTGAAGAGTATAGGTTACCGAATTTTTTGCAACAATACACATTTCATGAAAATAATGGTGTGTGATACTACCTGACTCTCTCCTTCTTTGGCTCCAACCCCTGATGGGCTAATATATAGCCCATATCATATAGGATACTTCTAATATCTTTAGATAACCAGTGCGTTGTTCCATATTCCCCATTATTATCAAAAACATTTAATGCACACATAAACGTTGAATACTGTAACTCCGTAAAGGC
>JAAAKL020006236.1:0-18259 GCA_010016065.2 Carybdea cf. marsupialis auct. non (Linnaeus, 1758)
GGTGGTGATTGACTTCCGATTATTACGGTAGTTTGAGGGCAATTACGAAAACAATAACGACAAATAATATCTCCTTCTGAGGTATGATTTTTAACCTCGTCCAGTTACACAATTGTATACCAATTCCAAGTTTTTACTTCATGTTACTCTGTACAAAAAGCAGATCTTGATGTTTTCCAGTCAAAACAACGTAGATCATTTTAACATTGTACATACAGAGGTCAACAAAACGACGAAAACATCACAGTTTGGGCAAGTCCAAATGTGAAGACTGGTCCAATAACGACTACTTGCCTTGATTTCTGTCTCATTGAAAATTTGTGCAATTTGCTCTATCAAGACCTTTCGGCGAATTGAGAAGATACCCACGCCAAACCCCACTTCAAGTTGGTCAACATATATTTCAGGGCTTTTGTCCAATGCTCTTCTGTATTCAGCTGTATCCTGTAAAAAAAGTGAAGATTTGTCAATGTCATATTCTCAAGAAGTATAAACTGCATCAAAACCCGCTTGTAATATTGACCGAATCAAGATTTCTGTTAAGAAGTCTTGAAGAAACTAAAGTGGCCATAACATCAATGCTAACTGTATGTCAAGTGTTCCTATTATCCTTGAAATTACACTTTCTGAAGTCATAAACCGGGTTTGCTAGCTTCTGGTTACAAAATATACTAGAGCAGTGCTCTTTTCCGATCATCGGTACCGGTACGAGAAAAACACCCTGGTGGAAAATTGCAACAGACACTGACAGGCTGATATCAGTGTTTGTATAAAATGGAGAAAGAGAGAAAGAGAAAGGGTATATTATACATACATGTAAATCGCTAAAAATTTAACATTTTTAGACTCTCAAGCTATGACATATCATGCAAATGAGAGGAAGGTCTGCAAATAAACCTATCGTATACTGACGCTTCGTGTTTGTATTTTCTCATTACTATGTTCATTAGGTTTCAAGGGAGGAATTTTGGTAAAAATCCAGGTTTGTGTTATTATAAATAGCTATTACACAAAAGGCCGTATAGCAAAATAAAGCTAAGGGGCACACCCATTTACAGCTAGCCTATCACACACTAAACATATAGCACCGTCACTTCAAAAACCTAGTAGTTTCAAAACTATAAGAAAGCATTAAACGCATCCTTGCATCCGTAGTACTGAAGCAAAATTATCCTTCCATTTCTACACTAATGTTGTAATACAGTCAACTTCTGATGGTATATCGTCTGATGCTATCAAGGCGAGTACGCTTCATTATGCGACGGCTCTTCAGCTCTTGACCAAGTATCAGGTGTAGCATTTAACTGCGCATGAGTGAAGGAGTACTCATACCAAAGGAGTACGACAAATCGCTTGATAGCTACTATTCACTACTATAAATTAACGGTTTTTTAAGTCAATGCTCTAAATATCCTGTATCTATTAGTTACTACTTTCGCGGCTTGACTGTATACTTGGGGAAGTTTCAATATCTGGCCCATTGCTTATCAAGGGCCTATGACTCAGACATTTCACTTAGACAATTACCTATTTATGTACGATGCAACTCCATTTCCGTGAATGCGACCCTGAATTCGCCCCTACCAAACGTTTTTATGATTGCCATCGTTTTCATGCTTAAGAGTTTATCCGCAAAATACATCAGCATTCATATCCACGAGATACATTTATCATCCTGATTGCTGTTGTATTCTTCGCTAACACTGACGCAACGTATATCCCGTGTGAATGGGTCCTCCTTGTTTGTAAGTTAAACAATTCGCACTTGCGATAGAATGACTGTTAAATTTCTCTTTCTCGTCAAGTCGCAATTCACAGCAAAATGGGTTCGAACGGTATATCTAATTCTAAGGAGCCAGCACAAGGAACATTTCTTTTGACTATTTAACTGTTAAAGCTTAAAGACATAAATACGGCAGCTCCGTAACGTAAGCCACAAACGATAGATCATGTTCATTGCTGCAGCAGCAGGAAATCGGATCTTGAAGAACTCTCCTTCAGTGGAAGATGTCCAGGAAAACGGGCGAGAGTTGTCCAGCGAAGAACGTTCACCGACAACTGCTCAAAGGCGACCTAGCACCAAAACGACTAGGGCCGAGAATGATCATGGAAAGCGAAGAGAGAGAGAGAGAGAAACAAGATAGAGGAAATGCTGCTCTCTGGTATAATGTGGGAGCGATACTGAAGCTACTTTACATCAACAAGAAAAACCATCAAACAGATTGGCTATTATATGAAGGTTGCTCTGAACATACGATAGAAACAAAAATAGGTTGTCCAGCCAAGTGCTGGAGCAAGCCCCAGGAAAGGACTTGTCACCCTAAATGTCCTGAGAGATCATATTCCTAGACGTGAGGTCAAAGACAATTGCTGCCAGATTAGTCATGTGTCTCCTCGCCAAAACTGTGCACAAAGTCGCCTAAAGACGCGCTGTTCCAGCCAAGTAAAGATTGAAATTTTCTTCTTGGTCGCCCTAGCGTCTCATATATGGTAACAAACAATGAGTTTTCGACCATCTATCATAAGCTACTGTAGCTTGCAATTTACTAATCAAAATGAAGATCAATGACCGCATGGCATCAACAGAAGCGTTAGTTAGGTCCTCGTCGCTTCATCGATGACAGCTACAAGTAGCCATATTTGTTCTGAAATTGCAATAAGGAAGGAGGCGGCCTGATTCACTGAGTGGCTGTAAGATGTTTGTATGGTTGTACGGCCGGCACGTTGAAGCTTGCGTAGTAGAAGAACGTTTGCCAAACATTTGTTTGAGTTAGCTATACAGGTAGCTTGGTACCTACCGCATAGCCACATGCTTCATCAGCTTAAAAATGATGATGATGACGATGATGATGATCATGGTGATGATTATGATGATGATAACGATGATAATGATAACGATGATAATGATGATTATGATGATAATAACGATGATAATGATGATAATGATGATAATGATGATGATGATGATGATGATGATGATCATGACGACGACGACGACGATGATGCTGATGATGATGATGATGATGATGATGATGGTAATGTTAACGTTCCGATTATGTGTCCTCCTGGTCCATATATCACTTGTTGAAATTCGACATTTCTGGTATGATTATGGTACACAATTAACGTTATTACTAGTGTATTCTAGTATACATGATGGAAATAAAATAAAGGCAGTGGCATTACATATGACAGACAACAAAGAGCAGACAGACTTACTTCACTGAATAGGATTCCACTCCTTTGGAATCGAAAATCTTTCCTTTCTCCATTCTATGACGAAACGATAGAGTCGAGGAACAGATTAATCTTGATATGCATTTTTGCTTTCAGCATGGAGATGATAAAGGTCAACACTCATTTTAGCCTCAAAGTTATTAATAGGCTCCTTGTTTATGATTACATTGTGGCTTTATAATTGCTGAATCTTTTCGCCATACACTGGTCACAGCAATCGTATGCACTTAAGGAACTAATACTTTATGTACTACAATAGCAACTTTTTACGTTTATAACTTGACTAATCCAACTCAAAACGCGTAAAAACTTTTAATATCACTGTAACATTAGAATTAGAGTTACGGGTTTCAAGCAGATTCAAAGGTTTTGATTTAAGTTTTAGATAAAAGTTTTATGTTAAGTATTTGGAAACTTTGTAATGCGCATGTGAGCATCTCCTTATGGAACATGCGCAATATACACTCAAATGCACATATTTGTAAAAGCTACCACTGGGACTCAGAGGTCATAATAAAAACCCCACATTTGTGACAATGCGAAATAACAAGCTTTGTTTATTTTCTTTAAGTATCTTTCCTTCTAATTGGCCAAGTGTGACACCAAACTGATGACGATATAAAGGATAAGCTGAAATCGTGGTTGAATCGTTGCAGAGAGAGATTATGGTTTCCTTTCTCTCTTTCTGCGCAACCACCGACACCGACTGATTAACAAACAAAATGCGCTCTAAGCCAATATTAGCGAGTGATTGAGAGAGTGAGTGAGTGAGTGAGTGAGTGAGTGTGTGGGTGAGTGAGTGAGTGAGTGTGTGGGTGAGTGAGTGAGTGTGTGGGCGAGTGAGCGAGTGTGTGGGTGAGTGGGCGAGTGGGCGAGTGAGTGGGTGAGTGTGTGGGCGAGTGAGTGGGTGAGTGTGTGGGCGAGTGAGTGGGTGAGTGTGTGGGCGAGTGAGTGGGTGAGTGTGTGGGCGAGTGAGTGAGTCAGTGATTAAGTGAGTCAGTCAGTGGGAGAGTGAGTGAGTAAGTATGTGAGTGAGTGAGTGAGTGGGTGGGTGAGTGAGTGCGCAAGCGAGCGAGTTGGTAAGCTAGTTAGTTAGTTACTCATTTGGTTAGTTACTTACTTACTTATATAGTATGTTAGTTACTTCATTAGTTAATTTAGTTACTTATTTAGCTACTTACTTAATTAGTTAGTCAGCTAGATAGGTTGAAAACACACAACTAAAGTTCCAAGGATTCGAAGAAAATTGGTAATCTAATTGAGGAGTTTGGAATGGCAAGTTTGCGATCACCAAATTAAAAATCATACCTGTATGGTAAATAAAAACCAGAGTCACCACGTTCGACCTCCTCATTGAACTGTAAGTAACCAGAAGAAAACAGTAACTTTATCAGAATTCATACTTTTACAACATCTGGCTACATACATGGACGAACTGAAGGAAGATGAATTAAACCCAGCGAGGTTAAAGAGCGAAATGCGTGAGGAAGGGAAACGTGATTGACATGAAGACAGAAGCACAGCAAACGAGAGGACACAAAATCGAAGGCAAGGAAAAGTAATGTAAAGTGGCGTTCAACGATACTAACAAACTAACAAAACTCCTGAGTACAAGAGGAAGGACACAATACAGCACACAACTAATAAAGATGCAGGAGCCATCAATGCCAACTTTAGATTATCGATCTACGACGATTGAAAACGACTCGTTCACCATGGATCAAAATGACTTGTTCATGACGTTTGAGCTGAAGATGATTGATTCATCAGTATACACCTTTTTGTGAATAAAACATTTAATCGAGTAAGTACAAGAAATGTTGACATGTATGATGAGAGAGTCAACAAAATGCTGAAAACTTACCTGCTGCAAGCAGTCTAGAAAGGCTACCATTGCTTGATCAAATCTAGGTTTTTATAGCAAGAAAGTGCGTGTAAGATATACAACTAGAAAGATTCGGTGAACGTTATTTATACTAAAAGGAGAAAAGGGTATGACATCGATAATCTTCTGCAGAAATAATCTATGGTGACTACGCGTTCCCTCACACATGCCGTGCTTGACTGCGTGTTCAGTTTGCTGGCAATTAAACAAATACAGCAGAAGCAATAATGTCAGACCTCCAGCTGATGATACAATTAAGAGAGGGCAAACTCTATATCCCTATCTACCCATGGTATCTAAATTTACGGTACATGATCTAACTACCTAAGGTACCAACGATTAAAGCCAAGCTATGAGTTTCTAGCTTGTTCGGGAAAAGATCGCGTTCACCATCTCGGTAAATGCGGCAAGATGGTAATGGAAACTGAATAACACAAACAAATTTAAGCCTTTGTTTCTAAAATAGATATTGCTTCACTCAAGATCAGAAACACCAGACTTCAACAGCACAAAAGGTCGTTTGGGATCAAGTCGCAATTGGTGTTGCGTCATCGCTAATGTGTTGTCACACAACAATAAATGGGCTTGTGCTATATAACAAATGTAAGAAGGAGGCGATAAAATTGCAAAGTATATGCTACTTGTGTTATGGGTTTATTATTTCATTGTTTCTTCAAGGAAGGAAGGCAGAGGGTAATGGGTTACTACGAGTATGCTGACACGTATAATTGTAAAGGGCAAGGACTAAGAAAGAAAAACAAAACGAAAAGGACAGGGAATACGGGCAGGAAAGTTAAGGAGAGGTAAGAAAACGAGAAAAGTAAAGAAGGAGAATTAGAATCTTAAGAATGGGGTCAACAAAAAGAGATAAAGGATCTGACAGTGAGGGGGAAAAAGGAAAATAAACAGACAAGAAACAAATAATGAAAAAGGACACTGGGAGCAGACGGTGCCAGGAAAACTGATAGAGAAATACAAAAGACGAGGGAATATTGGAACGAAACGAGAATAATAACAAGATGACGAGAGAACGGGAAGAAAATGATGGTCGAATGAGGCAAAGAGGAGCTGGAAATGATAGTGGATAATGAAGATTGGCGACTAAAAATACGAAAGGAAAAGAGAGGTAAAGTAAGCACAGAGGAAACGGTGGCAAGAAAATGGGAAAGGGTTAGATAAGCGGGGGTTAGGAGATGACTGGAACATAAACACAACCCAACGGAAAAAAGGCGGTGAGGTGAAAAAAGACGGATGAAGGAGTTAGATAGACGCTGGAAATGAAATTTGAAATAGGGAACTAAAAGGAGCTTTGAGACTGACATGATAAAAGTAAATGGCATGGAAAAGGGGGCAGATAAAGAAAGAAAAGCCAACGTAAAAGTAAAAGGGGGTCAAAGAAAATAGCTTGAGTGGGAAAAGAAGGTAAGGAGATAAAACAAGGAGCAAAAAATGACTGATGTAGGTAGAAATTGCCAAAGGATGTAACGTCATACAACATCAGTAACATACTTAGTATCCCAGAAGAACCTGAATCCACCTGATCCGTATCTGAAACAGAGAGAAACAAAAATATCACAAAGGATGTTCGCTGTCCTATTGCATGTCGTAAAATATATGTATCACTATGTCGTTTGAGTGCCCGTGTTGACCACTCAACGAGGCGCTTCATTGGAAAAAACAAACTATACTTGCGTCAAAAAAATTGGTTATATGACAACAGAAGATGGTTGTTGAAATTATAGGCCGGCATAAAAATTACGGTAGGATCGTAGATCTGTTTGGAGGGCACAGGAAGTCTAGATCATTGAAGATTACGAAAAGGGCTTTGGCAAGCTGCGGAGCCAATGCTTAAATCTGCGAGCCTCTAGCCTCGGAGAGGTGGGGCATCAACAAGAAAACTCCCCAAACTTGTGGTGTTACGCAGTGAGCAAAGCTCAAGGCAGACTCATCTCTGACTAGCAGAAGCATATAGACAGAGTTGAACCCATTGCACGTAGCGAGATGAATCCCATCACATGTAAACTCTCCAAAACACACACTTTTGCACTGCAAATATTTTTCTCAGGTCGGCGTTATTCATGCAGCAGGCAAACTGGCACCTAAAATCGCTAATTCTATATACATCATTTCTGACACGTTTTGACATAGCTAGCACTTTTGAAGACATATGAAGAGGTTTTTTCCTCCTTTCCCCCTCCTCATCGTTAACACTCTAGGTTAGTGGAACGCGGCATCCAAACAACAGATTTCATTCAAATGGACTTATGTGTCTAATAATATCACTCATCAATAATTTGTTCTGTGCTCAGCAAATATGAGCATTCTAATCCCGATTTCCTATACTGCTTACGAACCTATAACATCTATAAGAAGAACGGTATAACAACCATGTAGATATAATATCATTTCCTAAGTTCAAACGAGAGAATTTCATGATCATTGTTTGAGAAACAGAGATGGTTATCATCGCATCTGTTATCTGTAATGAAATCTAAAAATCAATTTTCACTAACAGAATGTGTTGATGGCTATTAATAGAAGATCCATTTTATAAACGAAAGAAAACACGTTTAGTTGCACTCTCATCAGCTTGCCTCGTACAACGAAACGTACTTTAGTTCAGATAACATACTTCACTTCTTTAAATTCTGATTGGCTACCTTGTAAAACACAGTTGGGTAAACAATTTCGTTGAGTCCCTTTTCGGTTATTTTCTGACAAATTGTACTCTGAGGAGTGTAAGACGAAAAAAGCTTTTAAGAACAAATGATTTCGCTATTTCGTGCAGTTTTATTATTCTGTACCATCAACAAACTTTTCTTTAACTTGTGTAAGATTTTAAAAGATGTCGGCGTACTTCAAGGTGCAATTCAAACGGATGCTAAAATGAAGATTACAGAAAAATATGTAGCTTAACCCAGTGTGTAAGGGTTAAACCGCAGAAACTGGTAAGACCGGAATGTTGGACAGAAAACCTGAGGATGTTCGTTTTCCCTCAGAACGACACCAACATTTTATCCTGATGAAGCTCCCTTCCAAGACCCTTTATCGCCCGTAGCGCATTGCCTGCTACGAGCATCAGTCTCAGTTAAGGTCCTGGTTATAAAAGCACTTCAGTGAAGCTTCTCCGATATATATGGTTTCTAGGAAAAACCAAAACGAACAGAGACACCTTAGAAAGCTGCCTCATAACCTACCCGTACCTTTATGATAACCCTTCGCAAGTTGGACACTAATCTCACGTGCCTAACTGACAAGATGATTACCATTTCGTCATGATTTCAGATGCCGTACTCGCAAGTTCCAAATAATCACCACCCACATTGTAAATATTTTGAAAATTTTCCACGAAGGAAATTCATATTCCAGCTCCCCCTATTATTGATTTTGGGGAAATTTTCGACCACTTTTCCTGAACGACTTTGTATTTTGACACTTAGCTGTAAGATAAAAATTTTCATTTTCTTTTTCATAAGAACCTCACATACCATGCGTAAACTCTGAGAAACCACCATCTTGACTGAATGAAAACGAAATACCATAAGAAAAAGGTGTATATTCATGTGCAGCGAGCGGAAGTGTAGTTGAGTATAAATTTCCACCCCCTATTATTCCAGCCTCCCCCCTTTTCGGAACCTTTTCGGGATCTTTTCGGAACCTGAGACTAAATCTTTAACAAACCTTTTTATGTATTTTACATAGGGGGCTTCTTCTTGTGGGAGACTATTTGGAATGATAAAAAAAACGCAATTTGGGCTAATTCAAATTAAGCTAATTTTACGATTCTATTTCAAATAGCGATTATTCAACAACTATTCAATAACATAATTTAAGAGGAGACTAACACACAGAAAATTCAAGAGTTCCTGAAGACAGCAGAAGAAACGAAAAGATGGATACAAAGAATAAGAGCGCATTGGAGCAATAAAAGAAAACGAATAGAAAGGAGTAGGAAAGGAAGAAGAATAACAAAGAAGATGACAAAGAGAAAAGAGCAAAGTAAGAGAACAGGAGACGAAGTAACAGGAATAGAAAAAAAGAAAAGACGGTGAGGACTGGTGGCAATACAAAAAACAATGTTTGAAATATTAAAACAATTAAAGATTAAAAAAACAGAGAAAGAAAGGCAAACGGAAGAATGAAAGATGAAAAATAAAGTAAGGAATGGGTAAAAAGAAACAATAAGAAAATGATAGAAAGGGGGAAGAGAAATTACAGAATGGAACAAGGAAGGAAAAGAAAGAAATAGTAAGAAGAAAGAAGAAAAAGAAAAAGACTAAAAGACAGGAAAAGCGAGAATAGGAAAGAACAAGAAAGCAGAAAGGAAGGAGACAAGGACGGCAAGAATGAAATTAGGAAATGCTGAAAGGGAGAATAAGATGAGAGTGAAGACAATGTTAATACTTACAGAGGCAGCTCTTTGGATTTGTCATCTAAACATTCTACGTAGGAATGGTTTCCAAATGGCACCAAACGGTATCTGTACAACCAGGATTAGAAGCAAACCAGGGAATTAAGACCAGGAAATCACAATATTCTGATTTTAAACTTTGATTAGAACTGCATTTTTACAGAAACCTGTCCACATCATCATACATCAAAGATACCTATTACAATAAGGCGCCCACATCAGCAAACCTGAGAAGGGAATGCTTCAATTAAAATACATCATTACAAATAATTTCATTGAGCTTCTCCACAAATCTGCTAGATATCAAGCTGGAAGCCTACACTGGCTATAGAGATGCAGTGTCTGACTGCAAAATCCAGACGGTTTTCAACGCTTGTCGGTTAAAACGATTGGAAACGCGCCCCGATTTAATCGTAAGTCCAAAATAAGTGTCTGCACCATGATTCCTGATAGCTTTCAATAATCAAATAATGTCTCTGTATACATCACCTCCGAGCAAAATAAAACCAAGTAAAGTTGTGAAAAAAAACACACTGTTTCTGAAGAAACGTGGGTGAATTACTCCGCGCTATAAAGTTATAAATAAGTTGCAGCCAGCTCGGGGGTGGGGTGGGGGCAATGTCACGTGTACTAGACCATAGCGTGCACTAAATTAACTAGACGACGAACTATTTTCTACTAGGAATCAAGTTTCAAATAATATAAAGTCTCTCAAGACCTGAACATTACGGATAAAATATCAATGTAGATCAGCATATACAGAAGGGCATCTGGTTAAGGGCAGTATTTTATCTAGGAGAGCCGAAGATTATCGGAAGAAAAATCTGTTCCGCTAGAACACTTTTAACACAGTGACTTGATAGCCCTTTTAAAGGAGTCGGTTATAGATATACTATACCAAAGTAAATCGATCGTATACACACTGGCGGACACTTGTGGAAGTGTGTGTGTGTGTGTGGGGGGGGGGGGGGGCGCCCCCCATAGTTTCTTTTGATAACAATAAAAGGGTTTTGGAAATCACAAAAAATTGACAGAACTCGGCAGTAAAGACAAACCAATGCCTGTACGAGTATTCAAATACTTACTGAATATTCACAGCTATTTCAGAATTCATTCTTGATTGTATAAACAATGACAACCCCCAGTACACAAAACAAACATCAACATTATCAGCAGATGCCTTCATTAGCCATTGGTATATTTGTATATTCGAAGACAAGAATATCCTCAGCACTAAAAGGAACCGCAGGGAGGTGTAAGGGTACAACAGCACGCCACAGCCTACAATATGTCGAGTAGAAAACATCGTTCATGCAAATACTAAGGCACAATCACAACTTCACTCTCGTATGCCACCATTTTTTACCGTTAGCAAACGGTCCGTTCAGAGACATCCTTCGAAATCTGCAGACATGCTAAGAATTAGGAAGTATCATATATTTTCGAACATTGTTTATCAGAGCAACATTACCAGGATAAATTTTGAAGCAACCTGGTCAACATGTGATCGCGAGTCTCAACTTTATTTGTTGTATACAGGTATTACGAGTGATTAAATCAGGTGGAAAGTTAATGCGGGAACTGTGAAGGGCTCTTCCCATATTCTACCGTTCCCTCCCGTCCCCTTTCAACACCATAGAAGTACTGGGAGAACTGCGGGCCCTGTAATTGGTATTGCTCAGTGCAAGGGGTCACTTTTTCCTAAAACAATTTAAAACCTTTCAATCTGAGAGGAAATTGGCAGAGTAAAAAGCAAAGCCCTTGCTTAAAAGCTTCATACGTCAAAGCGCATCGGATACGTTTTTGTAAAACACTGATACGAAGACATTTCATTTCAGACGGGCAAATGGTAGGGGGTATTGAAAGCTGGAAAACTACGGAAAAAGGCCCCTCATTAAATTTAATAAAATTTAGGGTTCAACCTTACTACAAAGACAAACAACTTTGCTATTAAGGCTAGGCTGCGGACTTTATATAAGATGTCAATGTAAAGACGAAACCTTCATCGAAGAGTATTGTTAAACGAGGACGAGGTTTACAATGGAAATACGGTATGCATGTAATTTTAATTCTCGCATCAACCAAATCTCGCGCAGCTTTCGTGTACATTTTTACGAGCACTCTTGTTTGAAGAGATGCTAATTACAAAGCACCACCGAGAAGATAGATTTTGAAAATGTCAAGTTTGAAAAGATACTAGAGAAAAGTAAACATGTCACCACCGGGATTCGAACCCGGGACCGACTCAATCACGGCGTGATGCTCAACCAACTGAGCTACTGTAATCCGGTGAATCCTGGTGGTGACATCTTCACTATTTTCTAATAAAACTTGACATTTTCAAACCCTCCCTCCTACTAGCACTCTTGTCTACAATACGTTCATTCTAGATGGTCAGTCATGACGATGAAAATCGGGAAAACAACTCGAACGCCACTAAACAAGTTTCTCCTTGCATATATTGTGTCGAGTTTCTAAGTTGACGCTCATTATCGGAAATCCATAACGTGCAATTCTGTTGTGAATATAGAATGATAAATGGGTTTTGACTGTTACATCACAGACAGCCCATGTCTCAACTGCGATGAGCAACTTCATATCAGATGTTAGAAACAGAGAAAAACGCGATACTTGATACTCATATATTTGAAAGGAAGTTATAAACAGTTAGTACTCACATGTTCGAGATTGTATTCATTTTACTGCTGAATGGGGCTCTCTTAAGAATGAGAAGGTGGTCAAAATTCTAGTTTGTCTCTTTAATGTGGATCTATTACGCAATAAAGTCAACAGCGGACCTACTCATATACGTTTCAGTCCCCCTATGCAACAGACAAAGGTTTGCGAACAGTCAAAGTTACCTTCGAAATGTAAGCCCTATTTTCCTGGATAAAGAATACAGCAGAAGTACAGTCTGTCCCCAGGCTGTATTGATTTCCGTCCATTCCACCTATAAGGCGATATGAGCATCAATGGTAAAATGGAAAGACAATAATGGCAAAAAGTACGTTCGTGCAATACGCCACGCACTGATCACCGAACATGCTGCGATCTGCAGAGGTGCGTTATAATCTGGGCACAATAATAATTTAGCTGTCATGTCCTTCTTAATCAACAATTGTTATGAGGCTTCTTTGCAAACGCCAACTGCACTTGAAAACAATGGGTAAATACCCTTCGCTACGCTTTGTGTGTTGCCTTTACCTAAGGTCGGGGGGGGGGGGGGGGGGGGGGCCGGGGGGGGGGGGGGGCGGGTTAAGCTGACGTTTTGTCACGTTGTTGGTGGTTCCACTCCACTTATGGTGCAGCATCTTTTAAAAAATATTCCGGCTGCGACAATAATGAAGCCGCGTTAGTTAACTTTTGTTAACTTTTGAAGGGGGCCCTTCAGTGTCATTGAATGAGAAAAGTCAAATGAAGTATTACTGAGTTTGGCACTAGACAATCAGAACTCACATACGTCTTCTACAGTGATATGAACCTTCTGAGATTAGACACGGGTCACCACGAAACATCAAATTGTAAAGTTGCCACGTCGATGATTTCAGAGGACAATCCCAAATAACAAAACCAGTCTACATATTTCAAATTTTGCTGTAACTTTTCGTCGGTACACTTCCATATAAGCACTGCCGGCTTTGGGCAAGAGGGGGGAGGGGGCTGTACAATAAAATGATTTGGGGCCCTTTAGTGTCATTGAGTGTACTGACTACAATGATAATCATATGCGTTACCAGCTTTTTAAAATTTTTTCTTTAATGACACACTTAGTCCTTGCAATACATCCTTGACATAGATAAAATTCTCTATCCCCATACCCCACAATTCCGTGCCTAAAGCCGCTCTGAACAATAGGTTTTGCATCGATACTTTAGAAACAGAAAATATAGTACTCAAACCTGCGATCCACACATTCGCAGCGCATGCTTGATCAACTGAGCTCGGTGAACCCGATGATAACAGCCATTAGTTACCACATTAGCTCCCAATCCGCCACTAGTGAACATCGACATCAAGCTCTCCGCAATTTAAAGCATCGAACATGTCTGCGCTTTGACTTGACCGTGGAATGACTGTCATCCGGTCTGTCATTTTATCCCACGTCCTTTGAAAGTATTTCCAATACAGTTCTTTCAAGACATCGATTTCAGCCTCGATCTGTACGTAGCCTCACAAAAGTACGTCATCTAAATTTTCAAGGGTAGCGCTAAAAGTTCAGATAAACAGCGACCATGGCTGAGAAAGTTGATTTCTCCTCATTTGCTGTTGACGAACGTGGAAACATTTTAAAACAACGGTTTTGCACCCATGATATCCGAAGTGAAATTTTATACAGTGATGTGAATCAGCATAATACTCAATGACTCCCCCCCCCAAGAACCAGAGGAACTTATGTCAGGAAATCAATCCTACCTTTCGTATGTAACCTCTTCATCAAAAGAAATAAAAATCATGACTTTACTAACCAGAAAGAAACGTATTTCTCTAGCATATTTTCAAACCGATTATTTCAGATCATTTTTCGTCGATGATACTTGGAACCCGAGGTTGTACTCCCTATAGTTCTTGAGTTTGGGCGCTATCTACATATACATCACTTGCCATTTCCTGTAATCCCTAATTCAAGTCTAGTTTTATTTGAACTACGTGTTACTATGAACGTCACAATACGGTGGAATGACCTCAAGTCAGAAAATGATACCTGCGAGTCAATTTTAAGAAACATTATCTACTAAACATGATTACGGTTGCACTTACTGGGACACTTGGAAGCCTTCCAAGACGGAATCCGTTTATAGTTCCGAAGTGACCTTTATGCCTACAAAAGGAGTGAAAGTGGTCCATACTTCAACTACAGTTGTCTACTAGGCAATCGGATACGGTCTAACATGACTGTACTCATAATCACCATAATTGACAGCAGTGACACAGCGTCTTCAAGGGCAATTAACATGTAAAGTCCCTTCACATACTTTAAAGACTTGATAATAGTGCGTACATTAGTGTGTAAGTGTACAAAAGGAAGAAGTTCCCCACGTAAGAACAACGTAAGAAACATACAGGCAATACAACAAACCACCTCTCCTCCTGGTTTACACAAATATTTGCAAAAATGTACTGCAAAAATGCATGCCCTAGATCGATGATTAGCTTAAAGCGTACATCTTTATTTAGGAGTCGGATTTTCGATCTTGCAGGTGTGTTGTCGACTTTGGGATGATGTTGTAAAGTGAGTGAAAATGCCCTCGGTAATACTGAACAGATGCTAAGATAAGCCAAAGCAGCTACTCCACCCCCCCCCCCAATCCCCGAAAAAGTAATTATATGAAGATATGAACCGTATAAAGAAATAAAAGGTTTTCGAGGAACATTTTTCACCTTGATTTTCAGGCGGGTAGTGTAAAATTAGAATTTACGGAGAAAAAAATTTCTCAATAAGAATTACACTTCATTTGAGCCTTTTAAAATAAAACTACTAAACCAAGCTGGAAAATCGAAGTACGACCTAAAAGGGGAAAAAACCAACACCCTCTACATGGGAAGTGGAAGCTCTTACCAAATGTTAAATGTGCTGTTAAACACATTTGTCTTTCGTAGCCTGTCAAGCTGCCGTTGTGCGTACAGGAGCTGATTGTTGACACTAAAACGCAAATATAGAAATTATCTTCACGTTCAATCTGCCAGAAATTTCTTAGACAGGCGTAATCGTGACATCTTGAGATAGGCAGACTCGCAACCAAAAATATGGGAAACGAAGCAGGGGGAGATAAAGACAGGGATATTACTTCTGCCTGCTGATACATGTTTACAAGACTAGGTATGTCATGAAATCAGAATCGGTCTACCATTATCAATAGCAAGAGAAAGGGCACAATAGCCTACAAAACCATATTACTGGATTTTTAAAACTGATAAAGAAATCGATCTGGAAACAGCTGCAAGCTGAACAAAATACTTGATCTGAAATCGGTTTTAGAAAACTTTAGTAAACTTTCCTTCAGAAAAGACTTGCTCATGTATCCCTAAAAACGTCACCTTGCAGAAGACAGATATCATATGTCTAGGAACCTTACAAGATCACTTAAATGGAGGTAAAGGATACAGACAGTGAGAGGATATGTACCGACATCCGAACTGAAACTATACTTGTTCTGGTTCCGCTTAATTAAAACCGCAAAGTGGCATTCATGGGTCTATGACGCCGATACAGCAGTCCAGTTGTTAAGGGCAGCTATAACGTGTAATGAGCGTGAGTTTGAAGCACCAACTGGAATTCGAACCCACGGTCCTTGAGTAAAAAGTTCAACTACTCAAGCACTCTACGACACACACCCTTTGATTGAAATCAAACTAAAGCGGCACGTAATAAGGCAACTTCACAAGAGTACTGTCCTAGTACGGTAGTACCAAGGGGGGGGGAGGGAGGGGGGGAGAGAACTCTAAATCTTACTATGATACGCATTTTACACTTTTGATGATATATTGCTTAGAGGCTTGTTGGCGCTGTGAAACAAAAAGTTACCCTTAAAGATAAATCTTCCGTGGATTAAGCCCTGACATTACAACTACACTCTACGTGTAGGCTTACGAAGCTCCCGATACATCTTCCACGGCTATAGTCCTACCTTGGAAATAATAAATGTGCTCCATGGCCCAGGGTTCCCAACAGCAAAGTGATAAACATATTAATCGACTTTAAAGTGATACTTTACTCGTAGAATTTAAATAAATTCATTAAGAAAATTGAAACAAACAAAAACGAGTAGCACTACAAAATAATACTTTTTTTCGTAAAAAGACGTGGCAGAATTACAAGTTGAAGCCTATTAGTGCAGGCGTCATCAGGATTCAGTGAAAGATATCAAGATAGTACATAAAGGCACCCATAGGCATATAAGGGGGCAGATTCAATTGAGAAAGAGAAAATATTTTGCCCAAAATTTGAATCTGGCAGTTTAAAGTTAGATTTCCCTTTGTAAAACAACTGAAAGTTGGCACGTCAAGTATTTGTTACGCATTTTGCACGAACATAGACGCTAGTTCATGCTTCAAATTCGATTTTCCAGAAATTGGGAATATAACGATCCCTGTGCCCTCCCGACCTTATCGCCTATAGGAGTACCACCCAAAGACGACACAATAACTTGATACGAGGGTTAAAGATTGGAATCACTAAATATCGCATTGCATCATAGTTAACGTAGTGGAAGTACTGCTACTGCTCTACTGCTACTGCTACTGCTACTGCTACTGCTCTACTGCTACTGCTACTGCTACTGCTACTGCTCTACTGCTACTGCTCTACTACTACTGCTCTACTACTACTGCTCTACTACTACTGCTCTACTACTACTGCTCTACTGCTACTGCTCTACTACCATTGATCTACTGCTACTACTCTAGTGCTACTGCTCTACTGCTGCTGCTCTGCTGCTACTGCTCTACTGCTACTGCTCTGCTACTACTGCTCTACTACTACTGCTGCTCTACTGCTGCTTCTCTACTACTGCTGCTCTACTACTGCTGCTCTACTGCTGCTTCTCTACTACTGCTGCTCTACTACTACTTCTCTACTACTGTTGCTCTACTACTTCTTCTCTACTACTGCTGCTCTACTGCTACTGCTCTACTGCTGCTGCTCTACTGCTACTGCTCTACTGCTACTGCTCTACTACTACTGCATTCCTACTACTGCATTCCTACTACTGCTGCTCTACTACTGCTGCTCTACTACTGCTGCTCTACTGTTGCTTCTCTACTGCTACTTCTCTACTACTGCTGCTCTACTACTTCTTCTCTACGACTGCTGCTCTACCACAACTTCTCTACTACTGCTGCTCTACTACTTCTTCTCTACTACTTCTTCTCTACTACTGCTGCTCTACTGCTACTGCTCTACTGCTGCTGCTCTACTGCTGCTGCTCTACTGCTACTGCTCTACTACTACTGCTCTACTACTACTGCATTCCTACTACTGCATTCCTACTACTTCTTCTCCACTACTGCTGCTTTACTACTACTTCTCTACTGCTACTGCTCTACTACTGCTGCTCTACTACTACTTCTCTACTGCTACTGCTCTACTACTGCTGCTCTACTACTGCTGCTCTACTACTGCTGCTCTACTACTACTTCTCTACTGCTGCTGCTCTACTGCTACTGCTATACTACTACTTCTCTACTACTTCTTCTCCACTACTACTGCTCTCCTACTACTTCTCTACTGCTGCTGCTCTACTACTGCTGCTCTACTACTGCTGCTCTATTACTACTTCTCTACTGCTACTGCTCTACTACTACTTCTCTCCTACTACTGCTCTCCTACTACTGCTCTACTGCTGCTGCTCTACAGCTACTGCTCTACTACCATTGATCTACTGCTACTGCTCTAGTGCTACTGCTCTACTACTACTGCATCCTTACTACTGCATTCCTACTACTGCTGCTCTACTACTGCTGCTCTACTGCTGCTATACTACTACTTCTCTACTACTGTTGCTCTACTACTTCTTCTCTACTACTTCTTCTTTACTACTGCTGCTCTACTGCTACTGCTCTACTGCTGCTGCTCTACTGCTGCTTCTCTACTGCTACTTCTCTACTGCTACTTCTCTACTACTTCTTCTCTACTACGGCTGCTCTACTACTACTTCTCTACTACTGCTGCTCTACTACTTCTTCTCTACTACTTCTTCTCTACTACTGCTGCTCTACTGCTACTGCTC
>JAAAKL020006237.1:0-18258 GCA_010016065.2 Carybdea cf. marsupialis auct. non (Linnaeus, 1758)
TGATTTTGTAAGCAGGAGAGATTTGGAGATGTATATAGTAGATTGATAGGAAAAAAGGTTTAAAAGTATGGAGAGTCATTCGTCTTAAATTTTGAGTTGGTCTTGAAATATTCTACACAGCGAATTTCTAACTGAGACACATGCATGCATTTTATGTATTTTCGATTAATGATTTTGTCTTGGATTACAAGTTCTCAAAAGCATACCTAAACGTGTCGATGTGTACCAAGTGCTATGTTGTTCGTATGCAACGTACATCACATCAAGATGTGGTCTAGCTGTAAAAGAAACTACAAGGACGGGAGGGAGTCATTCGAGCTACTTTTCTGTCTAAATTTGTACGTCGGTTCGGTTAACCTCGCTTCTTTATTAGTTCCGTTAAATTTGTAATTGTGAAGTAAACGAGATTTTATTGCTTTGCTTTAAAAGTTTGTTTATGCTACAGAACATTTAAATTGCACTTTCCAGTGCGTGGCTGTCTATGTCGGACGCACGACTTTGAGTTTAGTTTACAGAATCAAGCAGCATATTCCTTCCTGTACTCACAAAGGAATCAGCCACCTCGGGTTTCAAAAACCAAAAACAGTACTAAGCAATGTGATTCTGCCACATGGACGCACTTGCTCGAAAACCTAGACTTACGAAAATGTATGCGGATGAGCGCTTCCGTATAATAGGTGAAATTAAGTCTGCCTTGCACTTGGCCGTTCTGGAATCCATCCACATAAAAGCAAGAAAACCGTTGCTTTGTAGACAGAAAGAATTTGTCTTTTCATTTGGCCTTTTTAGTTAATTACCCTGTTTTACGAGCTCTGATTGGTCAAAGGAAACACATTAGAGTTTTGATTGGCTACTTTGAAGGCAAAGTTAAGCAGTAGTTCCATTGATTCATTTTCGTGTTCCATTCTGACTGACGAATAAAGCTTTTAATTACAAAAACAGTTCTGCTATTTCGTGGAACTTTAATGTTTTGTTTAACTAAGCACGTCAGTAGAGGGTCTGTCAGAAAGGTTGCCCCCGAATAATCAACCGATTTGCTTCGATGACGTAACAATGTTTGTTCGATTACGCATTTTGGAAACTGTGATGTTCACGAATGAGTCGTGCCGTTCCCCAGTGGTGACCTGAAATTGCTTTTATTATTCACTTGAAGGTTCGATTTAAAATGACATCATAGCAACTCTAGTATTCGTTCTTACTTGGATGTTGGATGTTATAGGAAAAAGGAACAGGGCGGTAGGAACAATTTTAAAGACGTGGAGTCTCCACATAGGTAAAACGAATTTAAGAGGTGCTCTAGCGGCTTGGGGGCTGTCGGGAATTTCTCTAGCGCTTTACGTAACAAGGCTTTGCACTAACATACTTTTGTGGAATATTACTAGCTTAGTTATAGATTTAATTATAGGTTTCATTATAGATTTGATTATAGATTTAATTATAGATTTAATTATAGATTTAATTATAGATTTAATTATAGATTTAATTATAGATTAAATTTTGACTTAATATTATATTTAATTATAGATTTAATTGGGACATTGCACTACTGCAACATTATGTGGGCCCCTGATTTTAATGAGATACTAGAGAAAGTGTCAGCAACGGGCATCGACCCCCGGACCCACGCAATGGCTAAGTGCTGCTCTACCGATTGAGCTACTGAGGGATGATTCTCTACCAACTGAGCAATAACGACACAGTAATAACATCGTTCACTTTTCTCCTATCGCCACATTAGCTCCCAATAATACACCAGTGGACATCGACATGGACATAGACATAGACATAGACATGGACATGGACATGGACATGGACATGGACATGGACATGGACATGGACATGGACATGGACATGGACATCCATATTTCTGGGCCATCTGACTTGACCATGAAATGACACTCATCCAGCTTATCAATTTGTCCAATGACATTTTCACATTTTCTCTAATAACTCCTCAAATTTAATATCTTTAAACCTCTCTTCTCAATGACTTACTGAATTGGAGTCAGTTGTGTAGATGTATTGTAAGAGGTTTTGAGATGATGTGATTGATTAACAAAAGGTACGTATTGAGTCTTTAATGTTAAAGGTACGTCGCTCTCGTATCCGAAAACTAGATTCTCGAGAGTATAAATAGGAATATAACCCTGTAATTATAACACATGATCTTCCGAAGCGACCCCCCGAAAAGGTAAGATAGAAGGATTATGTAGACTATTAACGAATATTTACATACGGTATAATCACGTCAAATATGCAAATAGTATTATCATGCGTAAAACTTTTACATATTGCTTGTCCTGTAAGATGAATACGTAAATTAAAGGTTTAGTAAAAAAAATTAACATTCAAGGAAATATCGAAGAACTATCAGTTTCTATAAAAGAAACAAACCATGAAATTCAGACTAAAAATTATAGATTAAAAAAGAAACAATAATATATTGCAGGGCGTGATCATGTGAAGAGACTTTTTAAGTCCTTAAGAATAGATTCAGAGTTCTTTGAGTCCCAACTGGAAGATCATTTTAAATCTTTGCACTCTTAAATGTGAATGAATTTTTTTAAATTCAGTTTTTGCCATTAGGAATTTTTAACATAAAATTGTTATTTCGCATTCCATAATTGTGGATTTGGAGACGAAATTTATCATTTAGTTCCTCAACCGCCTCTCTAAACAGGCATTTTCTTATAACTTCGCATGCTCTTTTCAGACTCTCAACAGATAGAGAAAACGAGAAGAGGACACCAGTCTTGTTGATACAAAGTGATTGACCAGGTAACGGAACACTTCCTAAATTGACTTGAAACTAAGAAACCGGGACAAAAAAAACAAAGAATATACTTTGAAGCTGGACGGATTTGACAGAGAAACGTTAGAATCGACTATCAACGATGATTAAGACAAGGCTTCACAGAAAATCAATTGAAAATGCAAGAGACTACAAGATGTCGATTTATGTAGCGCCCTTGTAAAACTGTAGGAGGCATAAAAAATCTTGGAGCAAAGGACAGAGGTTTAATGAAATAGTCGCAGGAAGTCTCTATACTCGCTTGAGGCTCAAACAGCTCAAGTCAAATTTAAAAAAATATCGGAGCAAAACTCACCAAGATGAAATTGAAAAAACATTCTGAGATTTTCCACGATTGTCAGGAATTCTGGAGCTATCTTTACAAGTGCTATCCACAGTAATTACCCACTGTCGGAAGTTGAGAAGTTCTGATTTTTAAAGTGTTATCTGCAGAGTACAACTAGGAAGACCGTCTCTAGCTTCGAACATGTGGCAAGAAATTATGTTAGAGGAGCGATTTGCTAAAATTTGCAGATGGTAACTAGCGACAGGAATCGGAAAGCCCAAAGACATATATGATTACGTTGGAGTGCAGTATCGAAGACTTGAAGATCTAGGTGTCGACAAAAAAAGAAAAGAAACATGATAATAAAGTTCGAAGATAAAAAAACAACGGCCTCAAATAAGAGTAATGACCAAGGGATCACGTGCATCGCTCGATAGGTGCAGTTCAGTGTAGCATGGGACTCGCGTCCATTATCAGGGTTCTGCGGAAAATACAAAGATAATGATAAAAACATCTATGTTGGGGGAGATTCAAGGGGGAAAGATGTTATCCGCTCTCTTGGAAGGAGAAAATGTGCAATGAAGAAGTGCTTGTCCAAACTTGCAGTGTTCTACTTAATCAAATCCAGTTGCAATAAAGACATTGTGACATTTTTTGGCAAAGAAGGTCTGGAGAACACTATTCTCACTAGGAAGATAGAAGGCAAAAAAATTAGGAGATGAAAAGGGAAACTTGAAGAAAGTAGCCCAGTAGCTCAGAAAGGGTGTAGGGGAAGTGGTACACGGAGCAACGGATTGTTACCAGTGGAATACCATGATTGCCAGTATTCATTGATGGATATAGCACAGAAGAGGAGAAGAAAAAGAAGAAGAAAAAGAAGAAAGGTGGTATTATCACAGGAGCGAAGGTGTTTAATTATTTCAAGGTTCGGAAAGAAGTAACCAATGGACCACTGCAGAAACAGTATCCCTATGAAGTAATTTGTAGCATGAAAGATGAAGTAGAGAATAAAAGCAGTCATTCGTTACGCAAGCAGCGTGCTTCAGCTAAAGATAGTTTGTTGTTTATTCTGTCCTGTCAGACTGAATCAAGTGGAGACAGGCAGGCGGGAATTACCCTAACATATCACGTGACAAGCCTGTGCCTTGAAGGTTATTAGCACTAAGGTATGTTTTTTTACAAATTAGTAAAATTTATGTTGCTCTGTTGCAACATTACGTGAAACGCACGTCGTGTGAGTTAAATCATACATTATGAAACATAGTTTCATAATCTCTGGTTAAATGGCTCACACCACTTGAGTCTGATTGTGCAATATCCAATTTATCATCTTGTATATATTGATGCAAAACCTTTGCAGACTACCATCGTATTGCTGGTGAATTTATCAGATTCTTATGTTGTCTAAATATCCACTATGAGCTTTCCCCCGAAAGTATTGGAAAAGATTCCTTTCTGGCGCAGTAATTCCTCTATCAAACTTATTGCTGTAACACGTGCAATTGTTAAACCTATGCCTGAACTTTTATTAGTGATAGCTATACACTGCTTGTTACAAACTTTACATTCTAGGAGGTACAGTAAGTTGCACGAGTTATAATCCAGCATATGATATAGCTTTTATCTTCTACCTGAGTCCCCATAACTCAATTTAGCCCCCTTCACTACGAAACTGCGCAGCTGACACTTCGGGTCCCCACACTTGAAACTAATAACCTATCCGGATTGTGCGTTATTAGACCACTCTGCGTCCGACCGTCCAATTTTAGCCGGTCTTGAAGCCACTCTGCGTTCACCCGTCCGATTTTAGCCGGTCTTGAAGCCACTCTGCGCCCACCCGTCCGATTTTAGCCGGTCTTGAAACCACTCTGCGTCCCTCTTGAAACAGTTCTCTTCAACTCTCGGAAATAGCTAATATGTATTACAACCGCCCCACTATTTTCTTGCGTTATTTTAAGTCGGATAATAACTTGCGACTAAGGATAATCTATTATCACCATTATTACCGTTTTCATCCCCCGCACCGCTACATTTTTTTAAAAGAACAACCTGTATAAGAAACATCAGTCTGAGAGTTGCCCAAAAGAAAAGAACAACCTAAGGTACAAGGAAGACTGACATTCAACAAAACTCAAATAATAAAATACCAGTATGAGTTGC
Source organism: Carybdea cf. marsupialis auct. non (Linnaeus, 1758) (assembly GCA_010016065.2). Classification (NCBI taxonomy): domain Eukaryota; kingdom Metazoa; phylum Cnidaria; class Cubozoa; order Carybdeida; family Carybdeidae; genus Carybdea; species Carybdea cf. marsupialis auct. non (Linnaeus, 1758). The sequence goes on from JAAAKL020006237.1 coordinate 5,238, forward strand.
AAAAATAACAAAATAACATATATACAACGTTTAAACAAACTTTTTGCAATAAAATCAGTTCAACACCATCGATATCAGAATTTTAATGCAATCTAGTGAGTTTACCCCGTACTTGTACAATAAAATTTGAAACTGGCGCCGTCATCTCAAAACTATTTCCGTTGCTAAAAATATGGTATAAAGTATGAAATTTTCCCATGATATTATTATTTTCTTTATCTGTTCAAAATAGACGGTGATTATCACTCACAAAGGTCTGGCCACCATGTCGATTAACCATGTCGATTCTAGCCATCAAAATTTATTGTATGAACCGTCCTAAATAAACCAGGTAAATAATACCACATATTTCATGGAAGAAGAAAATGGAAAAGCGCATGCGCATGCAGTGTCTGGTATGCAGTGTTTCTGTGCATTATTTATTGTAAACAACCAAATATGGTGATACTTTAATGCGATTTAAATGGGAAAGGACACAAAATTCCTAAATCCGTTGTAATCGAGTGATACCATAACACGAACCTCAGTCAATTGTTGCTTTGAAACTAAGACTCTGCGTCATTCGTAATCAGAAAGCAAGCAATCAATTCTTCTGAACACCAACGTCCTTGGTGGCATACACCCATTCGTGTGATTAAGTAAATCTCTTGACTCTCCACATCACGTCACAATCTGTTCTTTCCACTAATATTATTTTGATCCACATCATGTCTGCTGAATTCTTTAGCTTTTTCAATAATCTTTACATACGCATATCATAGCTAATATTTACTCTCTTTCTTTGACTTTTTATCATTCTCTAATACGAAGAGGATGTGAATTACAAAGTCTTGGTCCCTTCAATCTGAGTTTAAACTGGTTACATTAAGTGTACACATTCGGTGAACATATGACGACATCAATGTTGCTTGTGGATATTGAGCGGGAACGAGACCAGTGGGAGATTAGGAGGCATTGAACGAATACGCTTGCCCATATTTACCCCATCTTGGCAAATATCCACGTGTACATTTTGTCATCGAATTGCTGTCTTCGAGAGCAATACAATGTGATGTGCTGGATTTAGGAATGGTTCTACTTAGCGTTAGTAGGAACGTCGCAAGTCGAGCTTTCTCTCTTCTGGTCCAACCGTAGGGAATCTGTACAAGTATTACCGACACTTTCAAAGAGATCCAGTTGACCAAGAAACTTTAAAAACAGAGTCTGCAAATCCTGATACTTCCTGCGGTTAAATGTGTTGTTTTCATGTTATGAAAGGGATTTATGTTACTCGGAATCTCTATTTTGAGAATGTGTTGTAAAATGAGAAATTTCGAAGTTCAGTCACAAATCATCCTTAGGTAAATATTAACCAAAGCGCAAGAGTCTGAGTAATCAACAAATCACAAGATTGCAAAGCAAAGGAAAGCTGTGAAGTGGCATTGATCTGCGATGCTTTTACTGTGTTCACAATATCTGAATTGCTTTTCCTCGTTTCCTTGAAATTTTTCTTTCTTTTATTTAACGTCTGGTCAAGTAATATACTGAAAGAGGCTATTAGGATATAAACCTAGATCTTTATAGTTTTTGATTCACCACTTTGCGACAACTTGTGATGACCTGTAAAAGGGCACTCGAATAGGTGATGATGCCACCAGTGAAGTCAACTTGTTGCATGTAAATAATAGTTTGTCTATTAAAACTACTCGTGTCTTTAGGGAGTGGGAGGCAATTTCTACGTCAAGCTCTGTTAGTCTAGTTGCCTTGCACGATTTAGACAGGGCTGTAGCAGCCCTGGGGGCAAGGAGGCACTGTCTCCACACTAAAGCAAAATATTTCTTACGTGTTTACGTAAAGGATGGATTTCGTTAATTCTAGCAATGACCCTCACCCTCCCCCTACACACACTTTGAGAATGTTTACTTCATTTCTGGTTTAGACCTGTACTAGAGCAACACTTTGTAGGTCGTTGTTTCCTTCGGCCTCTTTTTGCACTAGCGGTGTTGACTTTGTAAGTTTTATTCAAGCCTATCGTTCCTCCAGTGAACCCATATTCTTGTGGAGGGTGTGGCCGTGTAGTCTAAAAAGCTTGCTTTAATAGCTATTGACCCGGGTTCAATTCCAGCGCTGGGAAGCTTTGACAATTTCTGTTTACCATAGTCACGGAGCCCACCCAGTCCATGTGAGGGAAATTGGGGAGACGGAAACCCTAAGAAGCCCGTCGGATGGATTGCACCTCTGTTTGGATAGCCCTGCCTTGTCACACATTTGTCAGACTGAACATGCTTGAAGAACACGTTGAGGGTACAAGAGACTGTGCTCTACTCAGCCACTTTCACTCTAATTCACAGGGTAAGTTGCTCAGCTGATCCAACAATTGAGCTTTCATACGTCGGTATCGACGGGAGAATCCATCATCATCCTTGCTATTAAATGCGTATAGCAGGACAGTCTCTCGTTAAGTCAAAGATTAGGGAAAACGTATGTCAGTATCTTCACTGTGCTAACGAATGTGCAGTTGAAGATCAGGCTATACCAAGCCTTAACTGTTCCAGTTGCCACGTGTACCTTACTCAAAAAGATGCTCGTAGGCTGCAAGTATTTGGAAACAATTGCTTCAGAAGTAGGACTGAGATCGCATTATCAGATCGAGTATCGATAAAGAAAATCCATGTAAGAGCGGGAGCAATCCCACCCTCCATATCTAGGATGCTAAAAGCAAAGTCGTCAATGGTTTAGCCATACCTGCTGGCCAGGAGAGGACAGTATTGGGACTCAGGCCTCTTGAAGAAACTTTACAGAGAAGCAAAATCAATTCATACCTCCGCAAGCTTGATCGACCAGATGAAGGACAGCATGAACCTCTCAAAAGCAAGTGTAGAGGAAGACGCACAAGGCAAAGTTTTTTTGGAGACATGGTCATGTAAACCACGGTGAACATTCCGTAACCCATGACACAGTGTCTATAATGCAACAATTGCGTGACTATTCATTTACGTTTTGCCAACGCTCATGTCACCAGTACATTGCTTATAACGTGAAAAGTAGTTAGACAGCACGCTACCTTTCACTCTTTTACTTTGACATTTCTCTTCTAAACTTCAGTTCTACAAGGTTCTATACTCATGAACCAAAAAATAAAGACTGCCTAAGCCATCCAATTGTCAGAACCTAAGAATACAAATTAATATCACTTGCACATACCAAAATACCTCCCTGCCTAGAAAGCAGTGGGTAAAATACTCCTGGAGAAAGATGCGTGATTTTGATGATTGCAGTTCCCTTGAAATCATTGATTACCCATTCTAAAAGTGGCCCCAAACCCATAATAAGATTGAAATTACCAAAAATATTTGTTTTGGCTCCCCATTTTCAGAAAACATTTGAATGAGCTCCTTTCTCAAATTATTGCCGCAACCCACGATTCGTCACAAAAACTGTCATACCTTACGCAATGCTAAACATAGTCCCAAACTTAAAGTTTGTAATGCATGTTATATAAAGTGAAAACTGTCATCTTTACATGTCAACAAAACGCACTTAGGAAAATGCTGCCAGCACTATTTTTCAACGTCCACCTCGAGGGGAGTTCGGGTGCTTTTGAAAGATCTCTAAAGCATGGCTGACACATACAGTGGTAGCTAATGCCTACTAGAAATATTAGAGTTACTTGACAGTTCATACTTCTAATTTGTAACTGCGCTTCATACCGGAGCCTTTACCATTCAATAACTCTTTTCAACAAATTTCAACTTTCCCCCTGCCATATATGATACATCAGAAATTAGGAAACATTAAAATATAGTATATTACTGATTGATCTTGGAACGCTGATTTCAGATCCGAAATCAGCTTTAAGCTAGCACGACAGGCTTTTATTACATTTAGGGTCCCAACTTCCTCTTAATATCACTAACGTAATACCGATGAGAGGTGAAGTAAGCCAAAGTAATGCTTTGATTGCCACGTCAGTCAAGATGTCATCGATGTAAGTTGCCATCTTCGATAATAGCTTCGATACACAACAAAAGTTCTGTTTCTAGTAATATAAAATGGCATCCTGCTGCGGAACGATCGTAGTAACGAGGATAGTATGTACTTTATCCCCTTCCAAAATGTTTTCCGACGAAATTGATAAGTAATAAGAAAAAGGGACGCCGTATGTAAAAACAACATGATGAGTAGGTAAGAAGTGCACTCTCGCTAAAATTTTAACAATGTGCTCAGTAGGTAGATACTTAGTGCGTCAAAGCACTGTTAATATGTTGCTAGCTCGCGGTTTAAACTGCAGGTTTGGACCTTGAAACGCTTTGTCAGAGAACTGACAAATGAATTTATTATAATCTGTCTATGAAGTTATCGAAACTGCTGGAATACTTGAAAGCTTGTTGAGTGTTTCCATTGTAAGCAGTTCCGCTTTTATGGCACAAAGACGCTTTGTGTTTCTTTGCTCCCTATTTCCGTAAAGTACTGAATTTTTCATTTTCTAAAAGAGGCATTCTTCTCGTCTAACTTTCTCCTGGAGATCCAGCTTCGATTTAAATAGTTGGAAACTCTACTTGTCTTTATTATTTTACAACACGTCATCTAGGCAATGTGAACAGAATCCGAAGTTGACGTGACGTTGAGGGAACGTGACGAGCGTCAACTTCTCTCCAGGTGAAAAGGGTACATGATTCCCCTCTCTTAAAGTAAAGGCACTCTTTCAGATACTATAGCCCAGAGACGTACCTCCAATCAACTCAAGGGGATGGAAGTGAAACTCCAACTGACTTCCTCATAGGTTATTTTGCTGGAAAGAAGAATAACGTGTTTGAAAGTTAAGTACAATCAAAATCGTGATATTGCTGTGTTGCATTTCATTGGTACATGATGTAGTTCCAATTTTGCTTGATTGAAATTGTTTTGAAAATTCCGTAATATGTCTAGTGAACAATTCCGACACTACAAAGGCCCTTTAATTTTATGTAAGGCGCTTTCGAATTTTTGGAATGTTTGGGGAACACTTCAGGACAGGCCCGGAAACAACAATAAATTGGAGGAGCATGATAATTTTTTTCAGTTTTCGTGCGGGGAGCAAATTGGTAAAATTATGAGCATGTGTGATTTGATTTGTAGAAGCACATTTTCATTAGTATGGAAAGAGGGAGTAAAACACGATAAAATGAAGGTACGTAAAAATCGCCCAACCCTCTGGAGATCACAAAAATAACACAGCGAGGACATAGTAAGTATTTTCATCAGTGAAAACTCGACAAAACCAGGGTATTTCGCGTATATGGAAAATGTTTTCATAAAAAATGTCTCCCTTGTATTGGGCCCTAAACAGTACCTGTCAAGGCCTATACCAAAGGGCTCACAAATACTCACAAAAAATCTCGTGCAATTTCACTGGTCACTTTGTCATTTCCAACGGAAATGCCTTGCTTCAACGGAAATCTTGCATGTTTCAACGGAAATTATATTCGAGTTTCTGTTGGAAAGGATTGTTATGACAGAAGGTGGACATCGGTGCTATAAAACCTCGATGATGAAAAATTGTGGGACCAACGAGGAATCGAACCCAAGATCTTCACATTTGCGTAACGACGTTGCTTTCTCACTAAGCTACGGTTCCTTACCAACGAGAGAGAGAAATTTGGGATGTCTATTGCTTCTTTGATATTTCGCCACTAAAGGATTCTCGTGTAATATGGAGCAGGATTGATAATTGACTTTTAAGGGATTTCCCGACAAATGAAAAGGGGACAGAACCAAACGAAGTGCTCGGATAGTCAAACGCACGAAGGAGACATTTTAGGCACTTCAACCATGTTCTATCAATAAAAAGTTTACTTCATCCTAAAAATGGAGAACCATGTGCAGAACGGGTTCATGTAACCGTCTATGCTATAACTTCCAAATGGTCTGCATTGATGAGCAAAAACTTCTGTTCGTAGAACTTCTTGTAATTCCCCTAAAGGTCGCACAAGTCAACGCTTAGAGTTATCGTCGCCAAATGTTTTAACAAGATTTTACTGGTACAATATTTGCTAAGTAAGCATTTTATAAAAAATGACCTATGTGTAGGTTGACGCAAGGTGTAAAACTAATTTTGCAATTTGTTTCAACATAAAGTAGTACAATGTACGAGGTTGTATTGACAAACAAATTCAAGAGTAAGGAAGGATGATAATTCTAGAGGGGTGGGTAAAAATAACTCATTTAGAAATGATGTGCCAGGCACGCATTCAATTCTTCGTTTAGGATAATTTACTGTTCCATCTAAATACATTTCAAAAGGGCTATGAAGATTGATATAGTTTCATCCTTTAACTAATATTATTTCCAACAATTTTGAATCAGAGGGGGACAAGACTTGTGCACAGGAAACCTTGTGCCCCTACGCCCTCCTTTGGCGGGACGAAAGTTTTCTTGAGGCAATGTTGTTAAAGTGCTGAAGTGGACAAAGTGAACGAATGGTTAATCTGAGTGCCATTACCTTTAAAGCAATTTGAAGGAGGAAATTGCAAATAACTCCGGGAGACATGTTTAAATGTTTCATTGAGCTGATATTTTATGGGTCGCCATAGCATAGCGGTTAAGGCGTTGAACTCACACGCCAGAGATCGTGGGTTTGTAGCCCGCCAAATTCACGATAAAGGACATCGGTGAGGGAAGGTAGTGGGAGCCCACCTTCAAAAGTGTGCTCACTCCCCAGGACATTCCCACCCTGCCTGGGTAATCGACAATACTCGAAAACGAGTATGCCACAAAAGAAAAAAGATAGTTCTGGTATTCGTAGATACAAGGAAAATTGAAGTGCTAGCATTGTATTACCAAATCGAAAACAGCTGTCGCTTTCTTAAGCGCAGACATACCTGGCAGGAAGACGCAGGAGACACAATACCCACAAATATCTTGAAAGTCGCAACTTCCGCAGTAAGACCTCCATACCTTGGCAAAATGGCAAAAAGTAACACATGTCTCGTAATACTGGTATTTAATTATTTTGCTAAAGAAAAATTTGTTTGTAACTTCCAAATTTATATATTTCAGATCTAGAATTAAAAAGTTTAGCTGTTTTATCTACGTGATTAGTAAGTTATTAAATATAAATAAAAATTATTATTATTATTATATAACTCTACTGTTAAACTATTAAAACTCTATTAAATAATTATTAAACCAGTAAATTATTCCACAATTGTCTTGAGCATTCCCTTATAGACTGTTTGTGTGTAGCATCCACATAGCATTATGAAAATTTAGCAGGCACTCTCATTCGATTTCGTTTGAAACCACTGTTTCTTCTCTGTATTTACTGACAACATTTTCTGTGTATTGGTAACAGTTGGGTGGCTGGTGTTAAGTCAGTTAAGCCAGAGATGGTTAAGCCAAGTAAGATGTACTGTTTCTTCGTCGGGTGACATTGGCAAAGCGAGAACAATGACATCCAGGGGAAAGGCTACTAGCTTTCCTAACCAGTTTCTATTCTATTTACTATCGAACAAACTCCTTTTTATTATATTGTTGGCCATGTCTGAACTGAAGGATGAATCTTACATTCCCATTTTAGTTTAAGAGAAACAATAGAGATAAAAATTGTCGATATACGGTTTCAGAATAGAGATGATTGGCTATCCATCTCAATATTAATTTGCTTATCAAGTGTCAACAGAGATTATGAAACACATAATTTCATGATCTCTGGTGTCAACCAAAGACGCGTTCCGTTGCACTCTCATCAGTCTGCTTCCTTACAAAGAACAATATTACTAAAATCAACAAGCCTATTTATCATAACTAACAACAGAGGAAAAGATCGAACTAAAAAAAAAACGATCTATGATTCGAGAGTTAATAAAGAAAACTAAAAAGGGGGCGCAAATCTAAAACAATACCAAAGGGGACACAAATTCCTTTTGGCGACCAAGTGAAGGACTTTGAATTTTGATGTATAATGCCTCTAGAACTTTCAAGTGTAGGGCCGATTTAGCCTTTGTTAGCCCTTTGAAGCAATCGCTTGTATATGCCAAGGAACATTCGGGGTTTGATAGTAAATATGTGCTAATAGCCGAGTCACAATTGATTTGACCCTTGTTTGTTTTGCATATTGCATTAGGAGTCCTGTAGCAATGTTCTTTTAGTAAGGTTGTATCAAGCTTTCTACTCATTTAATAAGAAAATCTTGAGTGAACCTGACTGCTCTTGAATTTTTGCCCATTTTCAAGTTCAACTGTTTATAATACAAATACTCTATCGTGGCTGTCATTGTTTTTATTTTGTGGTGAAGATATTATATATCCATATACAATTCGCATTTTTAACTTATACAACCCTAAAGCTTTTATGTGTAATTTCAATCTGGGGGAGGTGTAAGAATAAATGTATCGGATACTGACCCGTCGTGTATGTGGTATATCATCTTGCCTTTATATTTTCAAGACCTCGGGAGGAAAAACCCTTATAAAACAGCACTTATTAAAGAAGAAGTGTGTGTTATATTCAAAACTTTTCAAGGTTAAGGATGCGATGGGGAAGCACGAGAGTCGCACTATGCCTGTAGCTTCAAAGTTGCCAACCCATCGTGAGCAAGACTGTAGCATGTTCTTTCTAAACACTTGATTCATACTCGAGAGGTTGCCTTACAGAAGCTGTGCAAACTGTCACAAGTCTATCTTGATTTGTTTCAGGCGGATCAAAACTAGTGGATCATAATGAAAATATCATGGGTGGCACTTGCCGTCTGTACCCAAAGATGGCTAAGACCCTGTTGCATGACACTTTTTAAGAGCTATATCACGTTTATTTGCAAACGCTTTGAATTCCAACTACTCTCCTTAATGTTCCTTAAACATAAAATAAGTTTCAGTAACTGCCAGCTACTTATATAGGAAAAGTCGTTCAGTAGATTTTAAATTTCTATACATATTTAGTTGAGATAGCAGTACTGTCTCCACACCAGCATCGCATTTCTTCCGTTGCAATTGGTCGACATCTTTTGTAAGCAAGAAATGCTGTAAAATAGGACCTCCTATACTATCAAAAATACTATCCTTGGATTTCTGTATTTGCGATCAGAACGTACAAAGTAAAGGAGTGCTAAAAGAGATTCATGGCCTTTACAACTGACCATGTTAACAGCACCAAGTTCTCATCCAAACCAAATCATATCAAGTGAAAATTCATCAATGATCAATCTTCAGAGACAAAATTAAGTTGCCTGATCGTGATAACTTTAATGTGACACAATAATGCCAAAATGTAGAAAAAATGGGACGCTAGTGTTAAATACGTTGTATACGTTGTATCCGTTGTATGCAGTATTGACATAATTTGATCTCTTGGAATGTTTACCCTCAATTTTGTTAATATTAAACTTTTCTAGATGGACTTGAAGTTAATATCTTGGCAGACATTGAAGGAAAGCATATATGATACCATTATTATCATCATCAACATCATCATCACCATGATCATCATGAGAATTATCATCACCATCATCATCATCATGATCATCATCATTATCATCATCACCATCATCATCATCATCATCATCATCATCATTGTCACCATGATCATCACCATCACCATGATCATCATCATCACCATGATCATCATCAGAATTATCATGATCATCATGATCATCATGATCATCATGATCATCATGATCATCATGATCATCATCATCATCATCGACATCATCATCAACATCATTATCATCATCATTATCATGATCATCATCATAATCATCATGATCATCATCAGAATTATCATCACCATCACCACCACCACCACCATCATTATCGCTGCCGTCGCCGTCGCCTTTATTTTCGTCATATCGGGCTTAACTCCAACAGGACTTGGGTTAGCACTTACATTTGTCTACAATAGCCTCTTTTCTGAAACCAGTCTCCTCCAGATCCTTTGTAATGCAATCAATTCATCTTATCCCAGGTATTCTATTCTTCATTCTCCAGGCTTGGAACTATTAAGTACAAGGTTCTTTATCAGCTGAAACTGGACCTTTTTTCCACCGCATATCCGACGATCCTTTACTACACGCTAATATGCGGTAACATAATGATTGACCAATTTCTTTGGCAAAGCCAATTGCGCTTCAGTCTTTTATATCTTGTATTGGCCCACCACGCAATATGCACAATCCAATAAATGTTCATCAGACATGGTGGATCTGATCCTAGGTCTTGCAGAAAATGTGTAGAAGATTAACAAGAGCAGTGGTCAATAGTAGATCCTATCTTGATAACTTGAAGTCATATATAAAGTGGGTAATTACGTTCATGTGATATATGCCATCATGTGTTAACCCTAGTTTGTCCAACAAAACGTAGTAGTAAAGACTAAGCTAATAGCATGAAACTGGTACCAAAGCTTCATGATAGATTCATAATTTCTACAGGACCAAATGTACCAAATGAAGTTTCCTAATCAATCGCAATCAAATTTTCATTGTGCAATGTCGCTCGACCAGAATGCTCAGGCAATTCCATAACTTTTATATTCCAGTGGTCATAAATGCTCGCTACCCCGCTACGTCTATTGTATTTTCCCTTATGACATACCCCTTGCCCTTCTTTTGGCAATTTTATGCAGACACACCTGTCTATAGCTCATGTTCCTTCTAAACACCTGATTCATACTCGAGAGGTTGCCTTATAGAAGCTGTGCTAACTGTAGCCACCTTCTCTTGATTTATTTCAGGCGCTACAGCTAATTTGGAAGGAAAACATCATTAAACCAACGGGATTTGAACCTGTAACTTACACATTCACGGCGTCTGTTCTACCACTAGAGTCAGATGGAATCCGCAGACCTCGAATCCTGTTGGTGACATAATTTTTGAATTCTCTAGTAGGGCCTATCTTTTCAAATATATCATTTCAACTCCTTTCTTTCATTTTATTGTACCGAAACATTGATTCGACAATCATAAGATTTTTCTGATTGTAGGATATTGTTGTAAACGCTGTTTTTTCATGGCAAAAGTTTGCAGTTTATTTAGTTAATTTTTATGTTAATCTTTGTAATCGGCATTTTTTATGTTGAACTTTGGTCCTTAGCTTTGTAATCGATAGTTTCTTGCTGACTTTGCAAGTTTTGTTTCTGTGCCCTGTTCTATGGCAAATGACATGTGAGTTCTAAGTTGAGATGGCCATCTGTAATCAGTACGGAAGAAAAGGAGAAATAGCAGGTGAACGCCAACGAAAAACCGATGTGCTCACGATGTTCCTTTTTCTTTCATGAGGTGGTCAGGCAAGTACTTACGAGAAAAACATTGGTAACTAAACGCTCAAAGCATTGCTGGTTTGCCGTCGTGAGAACTCTTAATAATGGTTTTCGCTTGTAGTTACCGATATTTTTGTACTTCAATGCCTAGGTTCGTACATTCAATGTAGATCTGAAGACATCATGAAATAATAGAAGACTTTGTCAAACTAATAGATTCCTTACTGGCGTTTATCTTAAATATATCGTTGATGTATTCACTAATCCAGTCACAACGTGTGGGAAATGAGCTTTCCACGAGATTCGCAGAAGACTCAGCACCACAGCCTAAGATTCTCAATATAAATGCGCAGGTGTACTACCAGGCCACAGAAGAGAGAAAAGACCGAAGGGACAGTACTGCTGACAACCCTTAAAGTCTTGTTAAAAAGACTTTATGCCTAGCGAAGGGTGCAAGCTTCGTTTTCATTATGAGACCAAATTTAAAACCGCAAACTGTTTGCTTTGCTTTTTTGAACTTCGGAGGCTTATTGAATGTAATCTCATTCGCACTTGGCAAAAATTTGGTATCAGTTTTGATTACTGTGAGTTGAACAAAGAAATTGGAACAAAGGAATTGGAAAGGACACGTGCTAAAGTATAGGTATGATTAGGTATGGGAAACGTTTCATATGTGGCATTTCTATAAAGTTGTTTGTGCAGTTACTACTGAGGAGATGTCACATGGGTTTTTTAAATGTAAGTTAGATCCTTTACATCTGGTTGTGTACACAGAAGCTTCCAAAGGGGAAGGGCCGTACCCAAAGGGAAGGCACCGGGAATGACTTTTCAGGGATGCTTCCTAACAAATTTTTAAAACGTTTAATTGATCACATAATATATATATATAGCTTTAAGCTGCCAGCGAACTTTGTCTTTCATGGGTTCTTTAAGGAGGTGGGATATTTCATGGTATGTAAATACTGGTCCAGTCTATAGTGTTCCTCTTATCTGATTTACAAAATCGATTTATATTGTGCATTTTCGACGTCAAATCTTATGCTTATGGGTTCTATTTAGTCACTTTTGAACTATGATATAGTAGGGGCATAAAAAAGATCCCTCCCTCTTTTACATTGCTTAAAAGGAAAATGTCACCTGACATGGGGTTATATCTTTATAAGGTAATGATCAGGCCGTGCATGGAGTATTGTTGTTATCTTTGGGCTGGTGCACCAAAGTGTTATCTCAATGTATTTGAACGGCTCCAAAAACGAATTTCTCGTGCGGTTGGCCCTGCGGCTGGCCTGCGAACTTCAACCTCTGTCTCACCGTAGAGATGTTGCATCTTTAAGTCTTTTCTACAGGTGTTACTTTGGTAAGTGTTCTTCTGAGTTGGCTGAGTTGGTTCCTCTTCCGCTCATCAGGTCAAGGGCCACTCGGTATGCTGAATCTTTGCATGCCTTTTCTGTTTCTATTCCCAAAACAAACAGAAACGTCCATGCTAACAGTTTCTTCCTTAGGACTGCCAAATCTGGAACTCTCTGTCTTCAGACTGCTTTCCTCTTACTTATGATCTTGACACTTTTAAATCTGATGTCAAGCGCCATCTTCTTGGAAATCTTTAATTTTCTATCTTTAATTACATCTATTTTTCTGTTTACTTTTTTCTCTACTTCTTTAAAAGTAACTCAATACCTTCAAGTGGTAACCCTGCCTTGTATTGAGTGAAGGATATATATATATAAATATAGTTACTAGCTACACAAGTTGTTGTTTTTAGTGTTTTATATCTTTTTAGCAATGTATCGAGTTCTGTTTTTATAAGGTT